>CAIGRR010525660.1:0-10292 GCA_903798365.1 Fraxinus sp. 1973-6204
TTTTTAATCACACATTAAAAAAAAAAAAAAAATTACTCAGAATCTATCCTAAACAAACACTTACTATACGATCCTTAATTTCTACAAGTAATGTGTCATAAAAATATATTGCTTCACGTTGTTCGTGCACCCCATGATGATTGATCGAGTCATCTTTAGTCATCCCTAATTGTAACTTTTACCATGAGTATTGTCACGTATAATATAAAGTCCTTGTTTGATTGAGTTAAAATTAGATTTTTAATAAATTTTGATAAAAATTGATGAAATTTTTGGTTAAAAAGTTGTGGGTAACATAAATATGCAGTTAAATTAATTGTTGATTTTAAATTAAATTAAAATTTTAATTTTAATCCCTATCGAACAGCTGTTCACTACATTCTTTTATTGCTATTTTGAAATTTGTTTTTATTTCAGTCGCATTCGCGCAAATAAAGAAAGACAGATTGAGTTGAATTAGAGGTTTATGGTACTGGACCATTTCAAAGTCATTTCCACTTACATGGACAAAGCATTAGTCACTAAATGACATTTTAACGAAGAACTTTCATATGAAAATTGTTAAATGCACGAGAAAAATTACAAAGGTTATTTGAAACATTTTTTACCCGTTACGAAAGGTAATTTTTGGTGTAGTGAAGGAGAGGCCAGAAAATCATGAATGGTGACGGGCCATCCATATGGTGGAGTGGCCCTTTGTTCATGTTATATTCAATGGACCAAAACAAGTTATTTTAATTTTCTCAGTGTACTTGTACCAAACTTTTAAACTCATAAGCCATGTGTCGTAGGTTTAGAAACAAATTTCACAAAATATGTTTTTAATACAATATGTACTAGATGAAACATGACAATATAATGAAAGGAATTCATTTGTTTCCCGATATCATTTGATTCAATAAAACATGGTGATTTACTCCTAATATGGTAAATAATTCAATAAATAACTCTAGTTTCGACTTCAACCATCGACAATGTCAACCATGACCACCCATCAAAGGCCCCATGACACACTACCACCTTCCTGCTAGCAATATAGTTCGTATTTTTGTTATAATATAGAAAGTTAAAAATAACAAGATGAGGGTGAAAAGAACACGATTTAACACTTCTAAGTAGGGCTGGACAAAACTTCAAAAGAAATTGTCACAATTCACATTGATTTCATAAGATCTGTGTCAATGTACAAACAACAATATCGCGCTTTTCTGATTGCGCTTCTATCAGCAGCATAGATCATTGGAGGTGCTTCCCGTCCCCAAAAAAAACTCAATGATACAAGAAACAGGGGGAGAACCTTAGCTGCAACTAATAAACACAAGGAAGTATCCTCCAATGAACTATTTTTCGATACTCTGCCCATATTTCCTTGTATTTTTCTGCACACCGAGCTTCATCCCGTCTCTCTCTCCATATTAATAGAATTAGAAGGTATACAGGATAAAAATATGGAACTGGGGAGCTGCATACATGACATAAGAAAAAATTACAGGTGTTTAGGGCCATGATTAGAGTACAACAAGAAGCACAGCGCAAAAAATTACCTTAATCCACAAGGTAAACTAAATGACAGTGCCACCAACAAATCTCCAAGATAATTACAGTGCCTTGCAATGCCCCTGAAAAGAGAAATGACAGTGTAAAAGACGATAAATTATCACCACCGTCTTGCATAGGTCCAAAACTTTCAGTTTGACATGGAAAAGCCATGCTTCATTAAAAGAAGCTGCAAAGTACACGAGATTCTGTGAAGTCGTTGACTGGATTGTACATATATTGCTACTAGTCTATGCACGACGATGACTTCAACAACTTTAATTCAACTCAATTCATTTCAAGTCATTGTTCATAATGTTGCCATAATTACTGTAGTTTCATGTTTGATACGTAGCATTGGACCGTACTAGAACGTAGTATATACGTTTTTATTTCCTTTTGTTGCTTAATACTTGTCCAGTGTTATCCAATTCATCTTACCAAACATGTTGGTAAAGTTATGATTGTCCCTCCCTCCCTTGCCTCAACTCCTACACCCTCACCATCCCCTCCAAAATAAAAGAAAAATATATTTTCTTGCAAACGAAGAGTGCTAGGAAATGTCGTTTCTAGAAAATATAAAACTCGTATCTGTTCACTTAAGATACAAGAACACAACGAATTTTTAAGAGCTGGAAAACTTTCTAGATATAATCAATTTTGTCATTATAAAAACTTGTATTAATGTCACTTACACAGATTGAGTTTATTAAAAAGACAAAATGATGACTAAAAATATCTTGCAAAAACTTACCAATAACCAGAAGCAAGCAACTTTCCACCGATTACTTTCGGAGCCCTACCCCAAATCAGTGCTTTGGGATTCTTTTTGAAATCGTGTTTCTGCTTGTTGGCTCCTCTAAATACGCAATAGCTTTCCAAATACACAAAAGTGAGCAGTGTAAGCAAGACAGATTAAGAGGACGAGGATATTCCATGATGAAGATAAGGAAAATAGCATAGAACAAACAACTGCTATAGCAACATTTGAAGTAAAAAATATTTACCCTATCAGAAATACAAGACAATTTGCAATGACAGCAGCCATTGTTAGGTCCACCCTATTACTCAGAAGCCACCAACCCTTTAGCAGATAGAGAAAAAATAATTAATAACCTAATAATAGCACAAGAAAAAATGTTCCAATAATATCTCCCATTAGCATGAATTGCTAAACTTGCTAAGCGCAATGACAATCAAAAGAATAGCAATATGTCCAATAGTGAAAAAAGAATAACAAAACGAATGGGATAGGTAAGCTTCTCCTTTAGTTGGTAGAACACTAGTTCCTATATAGCATTTGTTCTGACCCAACCCACTCGAAGTTAAGTGGGCTATGCATCACAGAAAGATTCCATCTACTAGATTTCCAACTCATAAACTATTACTTTCATTACAGAGAAAATTACAAAAAATCCCGCCTTCAGAATTTTTTTTTACAGAAAATCCAAGAATATCCAAATGTAGCATTCTGTGAATTAGAATATATTGTTCTCCAATATTGGTATTTCATGGTGATCCCAATAAGAAAACTTGTTTTGTAAAGCTATTAAGCCAAAGGCAAGATTTTAGCTAAGGTTTACGAGATCACAGTTTTGGAGATTACTGTTCCATAAACAACTTATAAGTGTTACACAATTCAATTCATCAGAGACATCCAGGAAACAACATAAACATTTCTGTATTTTATATATAGTATGGCGATATACCTGGATACTGAAGGTGAATGGTATCCAAACTAGATCTCCAAACACCAACATGAACCCCAATCTCTCAGCAATTATATCCCATCTAAGAATATGCCCAACGCATCAAGGTTAATATAGCTTGCACTATCATATTTTTAACAGAAATCTTAACAATTACACCAAATGCATGAGTAAAATCAAAGAGGGAAAATAGTACTACTAGTTTTTTTCTTGATAAATGAGTATCAGCATTAGTAAGAACGATTAAGAATACAAATATGATGCTTAGGAAGCGTATAAATCAATCAAGGACAAGCCATTCCCAGCTGAAGAAGGAAGGCAACATGCCATGATTCTAACATTATCCAGAATCGCCCACAAAGAATACGCTATGGCATTTCTGAACATAAGAACCTAGAAAATTGACCTCAACTGATTGGACAATCATGATAGCCTGCTAAGGGAATTCTAACAAAGAGAATAATGTCTTGAAACACAGTTAGTTGCATATGAGTACGGCTTAGGTGAGTCTTCAAACCAAATAAAAAACATGAAGGAGAACAGTGATGATTCCTTTTAGCATCATTGAACAGAAAATATGGACGCATGATTAACAAAAGCAAAGAAGATTTTACAGAAAATTGACAAGAAAGTTCTTCACAAATAAAAAGATTGGTTATAAATCGTCAATCGATATGACCTCATAGTACCAACCAATGAAGAATAGCTTTGTAATATGACACAACAATTACATAAGATGAATAAACCAGATTAGTTGACAACATAGTTTGAAGAAAGGATAAAATACACTTACGTGGAGGTCATGTACTCTTCATAGAAAAAGTAGTCCAAAATATAGAGCTGCCAGTAGAGTAGATATAAGTATTAGGCAATTTAACAAGTACATGAATGTACTAAAACATGAAAATTAGAACATCACCACTTACGAAACTGAAGAGCTGGTAAAAAATCATCGATCTGCTTAAGATGCCCTCTTGAATGCATTTTGCAAGAATGGAAAGATTTATAAGAAGCCATCCCATCATTCCAGCTCTAACAAAGAAGTATCTACAAGACAATTGAATCCACAGTGACAAAATGCTAGCAAATTATATTACTGATTCCAATAACTAACTTAAATAGGCCAGGTGGGGATTTGACAGTAATAGTGGAAATATTTTTGAATAAAAGGGAAAATGGAATGGTCTGTAACAATTTGTTTCTTCCAAAGGAATGGAGAGTGTTGCCACCAAAGTTAAATGCAGCCATTATCTGATACCTAACGAGGTTTTCAAATTTTGTGTTGCAAATTAGACAAGCAAAGTAAACACAAATGGTGTCATGTGCTTTGTGTGCCATGTGGTTTTTAGTAACACTATGATTGCCCATGCATATGAAAAAGGAGACTCAGACTGTCATAACGAAAGACGCTCCAGTTTTTACAAATGGATACATACTTGAGGTCTATGCCAATGAGTTGAGGATTCAGCTGTATTCCGAACCACCTATAGAATGATATAATCAGCAGTAATAATAAAACAGTGTATCGATCAATTTGCAATCTTGAAAAGTTATAAATAAAACATAACGACTTGAGATTAAAAATAAAAATAAAAATAAAAAATGGAAAGATCTTGGAAAGCTATTAGCACTCAGATTTTTTTTCACCTTTGTCTTGAAAAAACTAATTTGAATTGCAAATTTAGAATTTTCCAGACTTTGGCATTGAAACCTCATCTGCAACTCTGTGCATTCAGTCAGACAAGTTGGAACTAAGTTGCTAAGCTTGTCCTACTAAGACAAACAAAATATGTAAAAGTCTGATAATGTCAACACTTCGACTCATTAGAATGTGATGCTGTGCGAGCCTTAGGAAGCGTGCAAGCCTTAGGAAGTATGCAAACTATGAACCCCAAGGGAATATTTATTATTTGATGTCAAGTGTGGACATTGACAAAATGACTACGTAACTTGATAAGTTGGATATAGAACCCAGAAACATTTACTACTGACATAATCCATGCATATCCAATGGCGATGACAATTCAGAATTTTGTTGCTCTCATCCTACGCGTGGCAACAATTAGTTTCCATCTAGTTATCACCTAATCCTGTAATAACTCTTTACAAAAAGAACATACTTGAGCTCCAACTGAGTTGTGGATATCTTTTATTTTCTTAGTCATAAATATGTTAACTCCGATTAATCACCAGATCTGAAGCTAGTTAAAGTAGCTCACTGGAGATCCATCTACAAATTCCTGAGGATCATAATAGTTGTTTTGCAGTCCCGTCTCAAGATATCCTTCAAACCTGCAACTTATTTCTTGGTATATATTTTATGCTAGAAATTCTGAACACCCCTTTCTTTAGCCTCTATATGCATTCAAAATACAAATATTTCATTGTAGGCTTGTACCACTTTAGGCAATGCTCTATTTACAATCATAACGGACTATCGAGGAATATAGGACTTGGTTTCTCCATAAGAAACATTGCTCTAGAAGGAGAAATTGATCTGGACTTTGAAAGACAATCCCTTCCTAAAATAATCTCAACGAGCATGATAAGCACAATATCAATTCATTCCAAAAAAACAGCAATCACTCATGCAAATATTCTATAACTCAGTTATATTTAACTAGTTTATTTGGAGTTCTATCATACCTTCCAATGTTAAAGAATTTATTGTCATTAGTTCTTATAAGGTTTGAATACACATGTTGTCTATCAAGAAGCCAGCTACCATCATAGAACGGCAGCAGCTGAACTGTAAAAACTCGAATTACAACAATATCTAGCTTAAATGTTAGTAGAAACCTTAAGTAGAAGTCTGCATATCAAAGGAGAGGATTGACTTACCAGTCATGGATCAAGTTTCCTGTAACATGGGGCTTCAAAGAAGAACTTTGATTGCGGGATTGACGGCCAGTCACATAGAGTATCAAAGTCACCTGGTACGCATGCATTAAATAAATTTAAAAAAGAGAGAAAAAAAAACAAAAAAACTCGAAAGATAAGAAAATACAACTACTAAACAGTTGGAGATCATATAAGTTAATCAGAGAACTTACGGAAATGAATTTATAGATACTTGCACTACTCACCATGGAAATTTGAATAGGATAGAATCAACACAAAGTTCATGTCATCAATGATGATAGGAGCCATGGCTACAAAGTTCCACTGTTCATTCTCTACAACAAACTTCGCTTTTATTTTTAGAAGGAAAAAGAGAACTTTGAGAGCAAATAACATAGTTATTGGATACTAACATTTTAAATAAACCACTTATTACCTATCATCCAATGCTAAAAACTTGATTCGACTTGGTTAAACCTTGTCCAATACTCACTAAAATTTGACACTGTGGTATGTCTTCTTCTATTCCCTAGCAAGGGCCATCTCCATAGTAAAACCACAGATACACAAGTTCTTTTAAGTACCTCACCAATGTGATATAAAGTCAACCTCTTTCTTTAAGTTCACTATTGACACTAGTTCAATCAATTTGCTAGCTGTTGCATCTCAAGCTCCATCAGTTTTTTCCTTAATGGCCACGACCTTAACCAACTTACAAAATATGATTGTCAATTCAGATTGTCATCAATACCATACTACTTTTACTATTAGCAATCCCACAAATAAAGTAAACATGCAGAAAAGACTAAAACTTACAAACACGCTGAATATAAATGTTGTTGACAAAAGCTCAAGCCCTCTATCTGCAATTGCCTACAAAATAGTCATGATGTTATTGCATCTATATAGAACCAAAACATTAGGAGTGCATATCGTAGATTTGAGATTTCAATTGTTGAGTTCAACAAAGGTGTAGATTTACGAGCCTTCGAGAATTGTGCTTAACTTTTTTGTATATTCGGATTTACTATTGAACAGTACTATTCCTACGGCTGTTGTTTATTGTGAAGTCAGAGAGGCTAATAAAACCAATTTTATGCTCAATTTGGAGGGAGGGTGTATATTCTCTTAAGATAATTTAGGGCATGTTTGAGCCCCATTTTTGGTGTAGAATACATTTTAAAAATAGTTGATTGATGGAAAATGTGTAGTTTAGAAATGAAGGAAAAGTTTTTGAGTTGCATGTAATATTATTTAATGAAAAATGTGTAGTTGAAAAGAAAAGAGATAAAAATGTATTTTGAAAAAAATGGGGATCAAACAAGGGCTTAATATTTACTTTCCTGTCAAACCTTTTATTTCGTTTCAGGTTGCACATTTTCGGTATGTACAAGTTTTAGTTCCTTTTCAATCAACAAAGGTACATTAGGCAGGCACATTATCTGGCAAAGCCTATTCAACTATAAAATTGAAAGAACCAATGTTTTGAATCCGTGTTCTAATATCTTATAATGAGATTGACACAGCAAAGGCATTAAAGGGATTTTACTACACTACTGTAAATTGGTTACCAGTTTTTATGTGCAGACTAAATGGTTACTATATCCCAGATGATTTCTGAAGTAAAGGTCTGATTTTGCATAGATTTCCATGTCAAAACCCGAATGTACAAAAGTTATTATAAAGATTAAGAATGTGTATTTTTAAACTAAGACAAAATGTTGAATTTTGATTGTTACATTTATAAAATTAAGACTGGGAATTTTCAACCAGCCGTCAGGCTCTGTTTCAAAATACCTATAGATATTCAAAAGGATGATTGTGAAGACTTACCGATGGTGACACGAGATCTAACCACGCACCAGCTCCAAGTAACAAAACAAACAACATAAGCAATAGCATACCTAAAAAATAATAAAAAATCATGAAGAAATCCTTCATTAAAAATCCTACTAGCATAAATAAGAATCGAAATTAACTTATAAGACAGATGTATAATCAGAGAGAGAATATGACCATTGCAACGGTAATAGAGTCGAGTGCCATCTGATAAAGTCACCCCAGGAATAATTCTTCCCGGTAAAATAGATCCAGCTGCTCCCAAGTAAGTAAAGAATGATAGCAGCATAGCAACCTAATCCATTTTTTTTCCATTTTCAGGGGAGAAACAAGAAAAACTAGTCGTTACAACTACACAAGCACTCTCGTACATACACCGATATACACACAAACATATATNAATGATAGCAGCATAGCAACCTATTACATTTTTTTTTTCCATTTTCAGCAAAGAAACAAGAAAACTAGTCGTCACAACTACATAAGCACTCTTATACATACACCAATATACATACATACGTACAAATACCTAAAGAGAGAAAAAAAAGGGGCGGACTGACCGAAGTCCACGATGGAAGGAGAGAATTGATAAGTGAATCGAGATCCATTGATGTACTCTGGATGGATGCAGTATTTGGAGTCAGTGAGTCCTCGAATTTGCCCAACTGCAGTTCCAGCGTCCAGCGGGGAAGAGTTAACTCATTATTTAGGGCGTGTTTGGATTCAATTTTTTTATTTGGATAATTATATTACCACTACACATTTTAATTACTATACCACAATTTTCTTATTTACTAAAAACATTCCATAATTGAAGACTAATTCGCATCACTTACAACTTTTTTACTGATAAAGTACATTAATTATTTTTAAAAAAAAACTAGGGACAAAATTCGTATCACGTTAACAATATTTTTACAGTCTTAATAGCAGGACGTAATTTACCCTCCGTTTGCATTTTCCTAACCTTCTATAAACAATATTCTGTATTTTCTCTCGAGAATATTGACTATCTTCCTTCCCTAATATATAAAGGATAAATTATATTACCACTACACATTTTAATTACTACACCACAATTTTCTTATTTACTAAAATATCCTTAAGTAAAATTACATAATGAGGGTTTAAATATAATTTTTAATTAAATAAATTAATGTTACATTACAAATATAAACCCTAACTTCTTTCTTTATTTCTTTTTGCCTCAACATCTCATTCTTCATAGTTTTTCCGGCGGCTTTTGCCTTCTTCCACGATGGGAATCATATGAATAAGAATTTTACAGAACAATTGTTCTATACATTGACAGATTATCTGATGGCTTCTTGTCCTTACTACTCATATATGTAGTTACATTGTAATATCTTTCATTTTTGTGTACTTGATCTAAAGGTCCACAGTAATGTTTTCCTCTGAAGTTCTGATTCTGAACTCTATGCTCACTTGTTCAATGATATTGTAAATTGAAACACGTTTCTTGTATTATATTGATGCTAAAATGTGAGAATCATGAAATTCTAGGTGAGAAGTTCCCTGAAATTGTGGGAAGCCCTTATTATATGGCTCCAGAGGCGTTCAGGCGAAATTATGGACCCGGAATAGATATATCATGTAGGCTGTAGGTCCATTCATGAGTATGCTTTTAAGAGAATGAAATTGAGGATTAATATTGATGATAAGTACACCACAATATTTTATTATGTTTTTTCATTTTTCAGTTTTGTTGAATTAGGCGTATATATAATTGTAAATTTATTGTGGTGTAGTTATTAAAATATATTTTCATTGTGGTGTGAATATAATGTGGTGTAGTAATTAAAATGTGTAGTGGTAATATAATTACCCTTTTTATTTTTGTTTTTCGGTTCNCCACAATATTTTATTATGTTTTTTCATTTTTTGATTTTATTGAATTAGGAGTATAATTGTAAATTTATTGTGGTGTGGTTATTAAAAATGTATTTTAATTGTGATGTGATTATAATATGGTGTAGTAATTAAAATGTGTAGTGGTAATATAATTACCCTTTTTATTTTTGTTTTTCGGTTCAATTTCAACTGCGAAACGACTTTTCGGTTAAGTCCATGTCTTCACCATAAAAAAGTTAATTAAAAATCTAAAATAAAATAAGTAATTAATTGAACCACATAATTAAATCCACAACTTCTATCAATTTTTCAATTACATATTTCATTAAGTTTTATCAAATTTTATTGAAATTTTGATTTTTAAAAAAACCAAACAAGGGCTAATATGAAAAAATTCATGGAGAAGTTGAAGAAGCGAATTATTGTGCCTCAGTTTTCTTTCATTCTTTAGAAAAAAAAATGTATATACCAATTTTCAATCACATATTCACACAA
>CAIGRR010525700.1:0-12224 GCA_903798365.1 Fraxinus sp. 1973-6204
ATAAAAATAAAAAATCGAAATATATAAAGTAAATTGAAGTAACTTACATATTTCTTTTTACCAAATTGACAAGTGATGCCTCTCGAGGGGCTCGGGGGTCGAGGGGACAACGCCCCTCGTGGGGGTTGCCCGACGGGGATTGACCTGTATATGTTGAAGAGTTTATCTATTGGAAATAAATTTTTTTTAACAAATACCAAAGATGATGAAAGGAGAAAAAAATAATATTTTTAATGGTCGTGTTAAAAAAAAAAAAGAATAAACTCTCTCCACGGGGACTTGCCTCTCCACGTCCGCGCACGGGGAGTTGATGTCTTCCTATGCGCGCACGGGGAGTTAGCCTTGCCTCTCTCTGTGCCCGATGTTTTTTTTTTCTCTTCCAACTTTCAATTTAAAAATAATCTACAACGAAATCATGAGTTTTATACGATTTGAATTTAGATTATATTATTCGAAGAACAATTCTTATCTTTTATTTTGTTTTCTCTCAACCTTTGTTTTTCTTTCTTCTTCTCTAGATTTCTCTCTAATCTTCTTTCACTTCACTGCTCTATGTAACTTTTTATCATCTTCATATTCGAAGAGCAATTCTTGTTTTTATTTTGTTTTCTCTCAATCTTTCTTTTTCTTTCTTCTTCTCTAGATTTCTCTCTACTATTCCTCTGTAGCTCTTTATCATCTTGTGTATGCAAAAAAATAAATTTAAGCTTACCTTTTAACAACACCATAGACAATATTGAAAACATAAAACTAAATAAATTTACAAATTGAGAACAAGAATAAACTATTATAGTCCGCCGACATCTTTTGACATATATATGCCTGGCAGCCGATATACACACAGACTGCACATAATATTGCAGTTTCATTTAGTCTTTTTACCCAATAACATTTTCATTGATTTCTTATTAAATCAATATTATTTACAAATGGAGAAGTAAGAACAAACAATCATACACTGTAACAATGTTGAATTTGCATGGAAATAGCAAACAAATCTTCTAATATTTGAAGAGACGATGATAGTAGAAAATTTTGGAAGCACAGAAATGATTATGGCATAACAAAAAATACAAAGATTCAGAAGTAACTAACACTGGAACAATGTTGAATTTGCATGAAAATAGAAACAAATCTTCTAATATTTGGAGAGACGGTGACAGTAGAAAACTTTGGAAACACAGAAATGATTATGGCGAAATACCAAAAGATATTTATAAAATATCAACATAAAATACGTCAACAAATTCTTTTCTTTACAGGTAAAGTCGACTAATTTTTTTTGAATAGTACGAAATCGGATTCAAACCAGATCAATGTGAAAATCAATGTGACGAGAATGAACAGTGAATTTCACATTCTCTCTTTTAAGAGAAGGAGGGATTATATTCAAGGTTCAAGAAATGGAGAAATATTATCTTCTACTTCTAAAAAAGAATTACTCAAGTTTCAAAAACCTTCTCTTTCAACCTTTCAAAAACCTGGAACTTTTCAAACTAAGGACATTTTAAATATACCAGAAAATCCCCCTACAAACTTCGAAAAAGTAGTTCAACCTAGTTTAAGAAAATTACCTAAAATAAACCCTTCAAAATCTTTTCATTATTTTTCTAAACCCATTCAATTACCCGTTCTTGAAATTGAGACTTCATGGGTTCATATGGATTCATTTTTAAATGAATGCCTTCAAAATATTTTTCCTTCTCAATTTTATTATATACCCCAAAACATCAAAAAATCAAGGAATTTCTATGAAGCCATCCTTGTTAAATCTAGATCGGCTATTATTACCCATATTCCAAATCCTCAAAAATCCAAACAAATTGATTTTTCAAAAATTAGTATTCAAATGATATTATCTTTTGAAAATTGTGGACAAAACCATAGGATTAGAAGAGAATGCATTTTATCTAAGGATGATACATTCGAATCCCATTTCAATTATTTTGACTATCAAAATGCTTGGTATCATTTTTTCTACTTCAAACCAGTTACTCACTTCTGATTTATTATTTTCAACTAAGCATGCCCTTTAAGTTTTCCAAAATAGTTTCAAACTTGGTTAGGATATTTTGGACTTGATGAGATGATTTTATCCCGTCTTACTCGTCAATAATTCGAACTGTACAAAAAAGAGGCAAAAACATTTTTAAGTTTCAAAAAAAAAATTTTGTTCCAGACAATTTCAAGATTTCATGGATCTTCTGCTAGTATTTCAATCTTTTTCAAAATACCAATTCCACGTTTAATGTTAAACATATAATTTGGAGACTCAAAATCAAATGGTGGTCTAAACTTCATGAAAAAAATTGTGGTCCAAAAGCTTTTGCTTATGGATTCAAGAATAAAAGAACATTAGTATTCCAAAACTTTCAAAGAAATAACAATAAAATAAGCTGATTTTCTTACAGAAAAATCAGCATTATTAGCTATGTTTTCTCCATGCAAGACGTCAAAAGAATTAGCAGTTATTTCAGAGAAAATAGCTCCTTTGGCAAAATCTACTTCAAATAAATCAAAGTCAAGATCTTTTCAAACAAAATCTGATTCAAAAAACGACTGTGCTCAAAGTAATTAGGAATGATACTTGGGTATAGACATTGATAAATTAAAAAATCAACAAACTCGTAAGGATTCAAAATGGCAATATGAACCCAATTTTTTGGACGAATTCAGAATATACAGGGCTCATGCTGCAAGAGAGAAATTATTTCAATTATGCCATTCATCTCAGAACTTGTTTCTACCGGCTTTATCATCATTCAAAGCAAAAGACAAGATTAATAATGTCAGAGACTTTAATAAATAAAATTTTAATAAAGGAGATTCAATTTTATTAAAACTACTTTATGAAAAGTTGAAGTATTATTGTGTTTCACTAGTTGACGGATATTTCTAGTTTGGTAGATGTCATTTTCAAAACTATTGAAAATTCTTCAGAAGAATTCAATGAAAATTTCAAGTCCAGAACTTTAAACATAAATCAAGCACAAGATAGAAGTTCTCCTCGGGAGTTTTTTAGTGGGAGAAAAAACTTCTTCAAGAAACTTAGAAAAATTCCTTGTAATTTTTTTTTTATTTTCTTTACAAAAAATTTGTATTCAAAATCTTGTAATTTCAATATTTCTACAATAAATTATATATTTTCATCAAAAGTTTGTGTTTGATTTTATTTCAAATTCTATTCCTCCCACTACTTTTATACGTAAATTCAAAACTTTTTCCTACTTTTTAACCCACGTTCTCAGAAAAATCACTTAAAACTTATTTTATGCCAATAATAATTGTCAAACAAGGGCTTATACTTCTTTAAAAATAATAATGTTTAAAATATAGAAATGTGCTTCTCCTAGGTACTAATAGGACAATATTTGTTAGAATATTGATATAACATGACTTCTTCTAGAGCATTTCCTTTTCAATATGAAATCGATTTTTTTGGATCGCTAAATGAGATTATGAAAACAATAATTTATATCGATCAAACACATCACTACAATATATAAAGAGGAAAGTTGTAACACTATTCATTTGACGTCATTTCTGACATAATGATGATGTCATATATTTTATTCCTTACTTCTCTCATTCATTCTCCATTTTCCCACACTACCTCACATACCTCTTTATTCCATTGCCCCACACAATCATCCGTATTGTGCAAATATTCTCTTTACTTCTCTCTTTTCTATTTCTTTTTTCCAGAATTTCTGTTTAATTTTGAATTACTTTTTATACGAACAAAATCTAATTTGCTCAAACCGTTAGCTTGGCCACAAGAATGGCATTAAGAAGCCCATGCCACCGCCACCCCTACACCAAAGGGGTTCGTTTTCATTCAGCCGATTTCCTGTATTTGTGTGGACTTATGAATTTTTTTTCTTATATTTATGTGTGGAATTCTAAACAGATGGACCCGAAGTTTTTGAGGAACCAGATGTATGAATTTGTGGTCTCCTATATTACCGTCTCTCATCGTGGTATTCCACAAGTGTATTTTTCTTTCCATTCAACTATTTTATATCTTTTAGTCATGTGGGTTTGGTTATAATTTAATTCAGATTGATTGGTTTGCTTTATATTGTATACTTTTGAATCTTCAACTGTGGATCTAAGAAATGTGTACAAAAGATTTGAACTTTAGGCTTAAATGGCCAAGATTCTTGAAATGCATTCCTCTATAATTGCTATAAATAGGAAGTTCCCCGATCCTACAATTAATGTGATGACTAATAACTATGTTGTTGTTAATGCGAAGAACAAATTAGATAACATCTCCTTATGTATTGGTAGGGCTTTTGAGCTTTTAGTATATTTTTACAGATTGATTTGTGATTTACAGATTTAGTATTGTAATTTGTGAATTGCTATGAATGAATAATGAAATTAATGATGAATTTTCAAAGAATTGTTGGGAATTCTGTGAATTTGAATGTGAATGGATTGTATGGAAATGGGTTTGGGTTGGTTTTGACTCAAAATGTTAAAAAAGAAAAAAAAAAAAAGGTCGTCTCTCCGTGTGCGCATGCAATTTTTTTTTTTTTTTTTTTTTTAATATATTGAGATACATAATACATATTCTTTTATTAGCCTAAAATTGTCCCGTTGTGGAGAGAAATGAAATAAGATGAGTAAATTTAAGAGGAGTGTCTACACTTTTTTTCTCTTTCTTTTTTTAGTCGGATTAGATTATAATTGTAAATTTGTTGCAATGTGCTAATTCATAACTATATTGTAATAAGATGTATGTAAATTTTTTTTTTATATTTCATCACTACAATATAAAAGGGGCAAAACACTTTGTAGTACATGTCGCGATTTTCGAAATTATTTCTTTTTTTTTTTGCCAAATACTGAATTTCATTTATTTTTTTACCACGAGAGGCGCTGCCCCTCGACCCCGCAACTTGATCGGTCAGGTCGATCACAGTTGGGGGCGTTGCCCCGAACCCCATGAGATAAATGTTGGCTACGATGAGTTGTGGTTCAACTTGAAATAACAACTATCATGCAGTTAATATATAAGATGTGCATTGGTTGACTTTGAAATTGAGCAAACAATCGAGTTTCATTGGTTTGAACTTTCCGATTCTCCGGGGCTATGCTACCTACCAAGTAATAAGCAATTTGTCACATGGTTCACTTCATTGGAAGTGAACAATGTCCAAAATTAGGTAGGCAATTTGAGACTTAAACAACAAAAAATTAAGCATTGCACTCTATAAATTTGAGTGGGCTATATGAATCATTCTTTGCAACTCAGTTCATTTCATTGCTATGTCTATTGGAGAAACCCAACTATGTGTATATAAGGATTTATGTTATATGAAGTTTGGTGTTGATTATTAACCTAATGCAATGGTATGCAAGGCATCTAAATGTTTGTACTTCAAGAAAATTGAGGAAGAAAGAAGAAACAACAATATTTTGGTCGTTTGTTAGTGTATGAGTGTTTTTAAATTTGAATTGATTATATTGGTTGTTTATGGTGAATAATTTTCCCTTTTGTTTCTAACTTTTCAAGTTTTCTATTGAAAAAGTTTTGCTAAATAAGGCTAATTTTCATTTTCTTTCTTTTTTATTTATTGGCATTTCAAGTCGTGTAATTTAAAGGTGCCTGAATAATCATTACTTGCAACAATTTAATGTTATTTTTTCCGTTGTTCGATTTTGGAATTACAAAAATTATAACGTTTGAGCCCTATTTTTGTGCAAAAAATATATTTTGAAATAGTATTTTGATGGAGAATGTGTGGTTACAAAATGAGAAAAAAAAATTGGATTGCATGTAGCATTATTTTATTGAAGATTACATGATTTAAAAATAAAAGAGAGAAAAATGTATTTTGAAATGATGGGACCAAACAGGGACTTCATATTTTTAGTTTAACCAAAATGCGAGTTAATTGTCCCAATAATCACTAAATCTATGCACATGTCTTTGATTGGTCACTGAAATTTAAGATATCAAATTTTGACAACTAAACTCATCCAAATATTGGATGTTACTTACAGTATAACATCTGTTTTAAACCTTTAAAGAAATTGATGATCGACAGAATGTAAAGGTAGCGCTCCATCACGCGCCATCAAATTGCTACGTAAGAAAGTGTCTTTTGTTGCTTATTAAACTTTGAAAAACATTTTCGTTTGCTCGCTATACTTTGAAAAGCGTATTCAATTGCTCGCTAAACTTTGAGAAAGTCGATTTTTCCTCACTAGATTCATAAAAATTATGTTGACCCATTGTTTGCTAAAAATGTTTATCGCAAGCGCACAGATCGCGTACAAGCATAAAGTGGACAAACGAGTTCGGGTTGTCGATCCATGATGAATGATTACTCAATTACACAATAATTAAATTTAATTTTAACAATGAAACACATAATAAATTTGGATTTTGCAAATGATGAAAATAGCTTGAAATTCTACAATTTCGTTATTTTTGTAGAATTGGAAGCTATTTTCATCATTTAAAAATACAAATTTAATACGTGTTTCGTTGTTAAAATTAAATTTAACTATTGTGTAATTGAATAATCATTATTCATAAGATCGACAATCCAAACTCGTTTGTCCACTTTATTACTTGTACGCGACATGTCCGCTTGCTATACACATTTTTTTAGCAAACAAGAGACCTCGTTATTTTTATAAAATTGGTAATCAAAATTCGACACCTCAAAGTTCAATGAACAATAAAAAACGTTGTTCAAAGTTTATTGAGCAATGAAAGATGTTTTCTTACCGGACAGTTTTGTAACGACTTGATGGGGCCACTTGTGCATTCCGTTACTCAAGTCATCAATTTCGTTATATATTTGAAATGGATGTTATGTCGGGTGTAACATCCAAAAGTTGAATAAATTTAGTGGTCAAAACTCGATATTATAAGTGGGTGTTTGGTAGGGATTAAAATTAAATTTTTAGTAGATTGTGATAAAAAATTTTAAAATATGTGATCGAAAAGTCGTGAACATGTAATTAATATTAATTGTTTCACCTCTATTAATATTAATATTAATTGTTTCGTTTGGCGAAACTCACAAAGTCGACTTCCTCGTTTTCATCGACACTGTTTCCTTCATAACTCTCCCCCAATCCGACCCCCACCCACTATTCATTGGTCTCTCTCTGAAGAAGAAGATATCTTGTTCAGAATTATATTTTTCACCTCACATTTCGCGGTATAGGCTCTATTTGCAGATCTAATAATGTGAAGTGCGAAGCTATTGGAATGCTGATTTATCATCGCATTGCTTTCGTTTTTGGTTTTGGTTACTACGTTTCGATGATGGGTTTGTGTTTTCTTTTTGTTTATTCGTTTAGGAGGACGATTTGATTTGATTGGTCTGAAGATGGATTCCGCAGCCATGACTTTTTGCAGTAAATCTATATGCTCACCTCCCGTAAGTCCTCATGTTTTTCTATACTATTTATTTTTTTCTCAGTAAAGTTCATAATTTTGCAATTACTCCATGCATGTTGTATGTGAACACTTGGATATGCACTATGCACACGTAAAATTGCAATTAGAAGGACATTCTGTCAAATATCTACCATGTAGAGCTATTTGGACGACCAATTCTTAACAAGTGTTGTTTCTAATTTTAGCTTGTGATTTATGTGGTCCTCTAGTTGAGGAATTCAGATTACACATCAATTCTGTTTCTTGGCTCTTCAGTTCTGTGATTTTCTCTTGATAAGACGAATCCCTTTTTTGCAATTAAATACAAAAATCATGATGTTGTTTTGGAAATACACTACTATAATGCTTGTAATGCATGCTTTTATATGTTAAATGAGAAAAAAGGCTTGAAGATCACTGTTTACTGTCTTCTTGAACAATGTTGGCTTCATTTTTAATTTTTCTTTTGTGTAGCTTGGTTCATAATTACAACTGGTACTGTATGCAAAAAGATCGTGTTTTTCTCAGTTACATGGCTCTTTGAAGAGAACTGCTGTTTGACACGTTTTTTAAGCTGTCAAATTATACTCTGATTAGAGAAAGAAGATAGTTTATGTAGTACATAAGGAATTCTAATTAACTAATTTCCATTCCTATAAAAAAACTCAAATATATATTATTTGTTTTTCTGTCATAGCTAGAATATTTGGATCCCTTTTGGTGACTCCAGCCTTCTTTTATTGGTTGTTTATTAGTTCCTTTATGGTTCTGTAATTGGGAGTTAAAAAATCTGTTTTACTTTTCTTGGAAGGGTTTATTCTCGAGGAGGACAATACAAATTCAAAGCTCCCTATGTAGCTTTATGGAAGGAAGTAAGGTTAACTACCCTCGACAGAGAGTTCAGGCTTCTCGTGTTGGCAGATCTAGCAAACATGGAGGTGCTCTTGCTGCTACGTGCGCTAGTGATAAAATCCTAGTGGCTAACAGAGGAGAGATTGCTGTTCGTGTGATTCGGACTGCTCATGAGATGGGGATCCCTTGTGTCGCAGTTTACTCAACCATAGATAAAGATGCTCTTCATGTGAAATTGGCTGATGAATCCGTTTGCATTGGAGAAGCGCCAAGCAATCAATCGTAAGCCATTATAATTCTTTTATGCTTGTGAGTGGTTATGTTTTTATCTCGTATAACATATAAAAGTCAATTAAAATATTTAACAAGCATGCCAATATTATGTCAATTTGATTTCGGTTAGCCATTGAGAGCAGGGCCCTTAGAGCATTTTTCAGTGGGCTCATTTCTAAAATAAGCAGCATCCATTGGCTTATATATAATCCCAAAATCTAAGCCATTTAAATTTATCCATCCTTGCTCAGTATTCACGTCGTCTCAACATTTTTTCTTCATATTTTAGCAATTCATACTGCATCAGATCAATGCTATTTTGTGGCACTTAAGATGTCCTCACCAAAATCTTGGATAAAGGGAAAAATAATATCCACTTCATCCCCGCTTGTGCTCAAAATGCAGCGGGGAGATTGCCAACTTATTTTGGATTTTTTTGTACAGGGTCTTCTATATGGTTAGTGGTTTTTTTAGTGTTTAAAGTTGTAGAACTCTTATGATGCCTCTTATCTGTAGTTATGTTTTGCATGTGTATTTTAATAGTCAATATAACTGCTGTCTAGTTTCTTGTCAAGAATCACCCAGCGTGGCAGTATCAAAGTAAAAGTAAGAATCTTCTCTTAAGGCATCATATTTCTTGACCTTTCTACAGGTATTTGTTGATTCCAAATGTCTTATCTGCTGCCATCAGTCGTGGATGTACTATGCTACATCCTGGATATGGTTTCCTAGCTGAGAATGCAGTTTTTGTTGAGATGTGCAGAGAACATGGTATCAACTTTATTGGACCAAATGTAAGTTCTCTGCGTCAGAACTTCAATACTACATCAAATGCTGACTATTTATCCTTAAATCCCAATCCCGGAGTGTTTCCCGAAGTGTTTGCTATGCTCAGTTCTCTCAGATTCGAAACTGTATTACCAGCAAGATTGGCTACTTATATATGGCCACATCATTCATATATGTTAGGTTTGGGTAATGATAAAGGGCATGGAATTGGTCCTTCTTGTACTTCTCTAATCTTTGATCACTATTAGAATTTGTCTATTATGGTAGAATCAAATGTCAACAAATCATGTGACCTTCTATGTACAACAGGAGCTCAAATCACCACTAGACCAATTGCTTTCACCACTGATATCGAACTAACAGAACTTGTTTTGAATCACTTGTGTGTACCCGAAATGTGGTGTGTTGATGATGCCAGCTAATGTGCCATCAAGACTGAACATGATTTAATAATCACCCAAATAACAGTACCACTAAAACATACATTGCACCACCCCTTAAATCACCCGTCACTTTCATAAAGCCTATAAACTATTGCATACGAAACTCTCAAGGTAGATGATGCTGTAAATTTGGTCTTCTTCCAATGGTTGCAATGTTTGGATGGTGGAAGACAAAGGTGACTTTACTATTGGAGTGGCTGAGGTTGAGTGTTGGAGGTAGCCCTGATGTGTTGTTGTAGAAGGTACAGGGTATGTGGTGGAGGTGGACTAGTGGAATTGATGGTGGAGATATTTGGGTTGCTGTACTAGCCATGGTTATTGTGTGGGTCCTGTTAATTTTTTATTATGGTGGGGGTGGTGATTGTGGTGGCAGCAGCAATAAAATTAGGTTTCATCCATATAGATTTTTTGAGGATATGCCACTTGACTTTAAACTGAACAAGTAATATCAAAATATTGAAATAGATAAATATATGCTCCTCCTCACCTAAACGTTTGTGCCACGGAAAACTATAAAATTCAAATTGCTATAATAGTAGTTTATCGTTTCTCTGCTTCTATTTTTAAACTTTCAAATGGCAAATTTGAACTTTATTTTGAATTCTGAAAATTTTCAGCCTGACAGCATTAGGGTCATGGGTGACAAATCTACTGCCAGAGATACAATGAAGAATGCAGGAGTTCCGACTGTCCCAGGAAGCGACGGGTTATTACAAGTATTGCTTTTTACTAGATTTTTGGGCATTGTTTACCAATATATCTTTGGAATTTATTGTCAAATTTGCTTTTATTTGAATGCTTTATATTTCTTCTTATTCGTCTTTCAAAATAATTCTTGCCATGCAGAGTACTGAAGAAGCAGTGAGAGTTGCTGAGGAGATTGGTTTTCCTGTCATGATCAAGGTTAGTTCAACATAAATCTGTTATGTCTTAATTATTTTTACATGGCAGCTCCATATGAGATTGCAGCATCTTTTCTTGCTAGCTCAAATAACAGTATTGTTAAAGAGGAAGAAAATTAGGTGAGCTTAAGATCTATTCTTGATCACAAATTTGCTTGCTGCTTGTGACAATTTAGTAGTGATACAGTACATCGATAATTTGAGTGCTTTTTGTTACCGGGCAACAATATCTTGTTTATCCACATGATATGAAGTCTAGCAGCCTTTCTCCTATGATACAAGTTTTTTGTCATGGTAATGATGGATGCAATCCAACAAGAACCAAATTATAAAAGAAGAGAGAAGAGGAGGAGAAAGGGGAAGAAGGGGAGAGAAGATAGAAATGTGAGGAGGGAAATTTTCTTTTTTCTTTTTATTTAATAATCAAAGCATCTATTACAATGCATAATCCCCATTGTCGGAAAACAATTAAATAAATAACATAGAATACTAGAAAATCTATCAAAATAAACACTGGCCACTTTTCCTAAAATAAGTATCCAAACTTGGTAAATCTTCAATAATATATCAATTTTGATATCTATCACATGGGAGGCACTGATTTTGGTTTCTTCTTGATTGTTGTTTGGTAATTTGAATCGAACACTCCAAGTAGTATAAATATTTNTAAATAACATAGAATACTAGAAAATCTATCAAAATAAACACTGGCCACTTTTCCTAAAATAAGTATCCAAACTTGGTAAATCTTCAATAATATATCAATTTTGATATCTATCACATGGGAGGCACTGATTTTGGTTTCTTCTTGATTGTTGTTTGGTAATTTGAATCGAACACTCCAAGTAGTATAAATATTTTTTCTTCACTAGCAGTGTAGTATATAGTTGAACTTAAAGTTATTTTAATGTAGCAAATAGCTACTTATCTGATTTAAAAGATTTCATTAAAAAAAAATCAAAATTAAGAAAATAATTGGTTTATATTGAAAGAAAGGAGATAGAATAAGAGGTGAGACTTTTTCATTCTTTTTTAATGCGTAAACCCTAGAGATGGTCCCCCCCCTACCCACCACCCAACCCTACCCACCACCCAACCCAACACAACAACCACCCACTACCCAACCCTACCATCGCTGGCAACATGACGCCACCCAGACAACCCAACCCCACGGGCCTCACGCCACAGAATCTCAGCCAAACAGCCGAAAACCTCTCTGCCGCTTCTAGGGGGCCCACAACCGGAGAACCGAACCACGCCGCAGGCATAGGCGAGCCACCGGAGAACTGTTGTGACGTTATTAATGAAGAGAAGGTTAAAATCGCAGGTCCAGAGAAGGAGGGACAGAGGTTGGCTCGCGCGTCCAACCCCCCGATCCGGCCTATTCCGGCCTTCTTTCTGCCACATGCGCCTCACCAGCGGCCTCAGCAGGCCATTCCGACGCCGGCAGGTGGGTCCTCTAACGCGCGTGTCACTTTGCCGGCGCACCTGCCGGCGCGTGAGGGCCACGCGCCGCCGTCGGTACCATGGTTTTAAAAAACCCTCTTGAGGCCCGCC
>CAIGRR010525709.1:0-11824 GCA_903798365.1 Fraxinus sp. 1973-6204
ATTTTCAACCACATATTTTTCAATAAAATAATATTTTCCATCATATCAATAAATTTTCTTTTTTCAACCACACATTCTCCATCAATCTACTATTTCAGAATACATTCTTCCAAAATAATGTGGCCTCAAACAGACCCTAGTGGAAAAGTAAAATTCATAATTCAGTGTGTTTGGTACATATTAAAATGAGAAAATGTATTTTTTGAAGTGATGTGATAAACAATATGTGATTGAAAAAAGAAAGAAAAGTTATAGACATGATGAAAAATATTATTTTATTGAAGAATGTGTGGTTAAAAATGAGTAGAAGAATGAGAATGAAAAAATAATGTGGGTCAAACAGGGGCTCAATGTAATTGATAAGCACAATTTAATTTTAATTATAAATTCACAACTTCTCGACCATACATTTTATCAACTATTATTAAAATCTACTAAAAATCTGATTTTAATCTTGCTTAACCTCTTAATTTTACCAATATAGAGTTAAGTGGTCCATGCCATTGAAATACATTGATTTTATGGTTGTACAATTTTTCACTACAACAAGTTAATTGAAGTACCAAAAGCTTGTAAAAATGAAAAAAAAAAAAAAAAAAATCTTACAAACACTCGAACTTGTTAATTTGAAATATCAAATATCAAAAGGAGAATAATTTTGAAAAAAATTCTCAAAACCTTTATTAAATTCAAATTCAACTAATTATCATAAGACTTAGAGGTCATATTTAAATAAATGAATAAAATTTGGATAGTAATTAAACTCATATACAATGACTAACTCTATATAATCATAAGATTTAATGATAATGACTAGCCCTAAGCAGAATTAAAATTAAGAAAAAATTTCAAAATAACAAAAAACGTATTTTTGAAACCCTTAATGATGGAATCGTGCCAAATAACACTTCTATTTTTTTTTTTTTTGCCATGATCCCAATTTTTAATGAACTTTTCTTTTCGTTGTTGCATCATTTATCCAGCAATCGGATCGATTTTTCGATCAATTCACAATTTTTCTGATCAAACGATTAGTCGAGTGTTCTTTTCAAAACGAAGAGTTGATAAATTTGTTCGGTGTTCCAAATTGTTTGATAACTTTCTAAGAACATAGAGTTGTAAACTATGATCCTAGAAGAGACATAATAATCCAAGTAGGGATGGCAGTCAAAAAATAGGGTCTGTAATGTAATGTCATACTGAGGTCAGTCTTGCTATCATTGAAGAAATTAGAACAAGAAACCCCTTCGGGGGTGGTCGAGTTGGTGGAGCAGGTGACCGCGGAGATCGAGAGTCACGAGTTCGAATCTCCTGCTAACATTTTCTCGGTCGAGCTCGTCACACCTGGCTCGCCTAATGTGGTTTATCTCTCCTGTGTGATTTGCGGGCTACTGCACATGGAGCGAGATTTACCCAGTGCGCACTCACGGATAGCGACTGCAGGTTCCTACATATAAAAAAAAAATTAGAACAAGAAGAATTATCGCCCTCAGCCCAATCAAAATAGAATGACTCTATGTTTATCAAAATCCTAGTTTGGAACAATATGTATCGTACCACCAAATATGCTAAGCCGAGGAGATCATTGCACTTACGCCATTTTCCAAGTTGTATGCAACACTGCCTAGTCCCACAAATCAAAGCCTTCAAAAAAATAGGCTATGATGACGAAATAATTCACCCTCAATTAATCGAACTCCTACAAAGGCACTTCAGTAGCTCAAGAATCCATGCCTGATGCAAATGATGTGATCAAGGCGATATCGCCCCTTTCCTTATCTATATAAAGAGAAAATTTTCGTTTACAGGGAAAAGAAACCAAAAACCTCAAACTCTCAACTCCCATATTTGAGTTCATTTTTTTCAATCTTACTAATTTCTACACGAGAATCTTTGCTTTTGTATCCCTTATTGACAACAGTCGATACGATTCACTATTTGTTTTCTTTTCAAGCCCAATAATTTAATTTTTATGCTGCAAAAATAAAAAATTTGACCCATGGTTGACATTATTTTTAATGTTTTGATCATAACAAACAATTTTATTTTATTTATAACAATTGAATTTAAGTTTTCAAAGCAATTGTTGCAAAGTTGATTGATTAAAGACAAATATGTCAATATCAAAAGAATCACATTACAAATCGGACGTACAATAAAAATTGAGATGGAAGCCAAAGCATTCAAGACAAATTATTCGAGACAAAGATCTTTACTGGTCAAATATCGAAGGAAGATATTAGAGTAGGTATTTATATTCATGTGTAAAGGTATAACGCTTCAATCTTTAACAATGAACTATTAAAAACTCAACAAACAAATTTTTATACACACAAATTCTTAAAACACTTGCATAAATATTATTCTTCAAAACTATATTTCAAATTGATATTTAAACTTTGATCAGACTTTATAAATATCAATTTTCTTGAAATACAAGTTAAAAACATTCTTTAAAAGTAAACACTTTTCAAGTCTAAAATAGAGGAAGATATTTTTACCTAATCGGATAGTGTGGTACTTCAAATGGACGCTCGATTTGATTCAAGCAGACGTCTGGATCGTCCAACGGTTACTTTTTTTTATGATTCTGATTTCTGGTGAAAACGGTTACTTTGGTTGTCCGGTTCAGTATGCAGACGTCCTGTTGATAGTCCCGTTGCACAAATAATTTTGCTCATTGAACTCTATAAATACATTCACATTTTGTATTCATTGCAATGCTTTTAAAGAGCATTTAAGTGAGACATTCTTAAGTAAATTGTATTGATCTTTCGTCTTATTTATCTTTATCAAATTACTTACTTAGAAAAACTTTTGATTGAATCAAACTTTTGAAAAACATCTTTCTTATTAAAGTTATTCTCACCTAACACTTGAACTTCATTCATTGAAGCATTAACCTCTTTCTCTCTTAATACTTAATTTATTTATATCATTTATTAAGAGAGAAGTTTCAAATTGTAAAATTATTCCTCTGTAAAATTTGGGTCACATTCAATAGTTTAGGTTGTACTGAGGTACCGAAAAGCTCAATATTGTATAAGAATCAATACTCCTTATTTGTAAGTCATCGAAAACGTTGTAATTGTTTGTATTGAGCTACTAGTCAATCAAATTTAGTGAAAATGGTTTGTTCATAATGGAGAGCTTGGTAACGGATGATGTAGATCAATGATTTAGATCGAACATTCACAATTATATCGTTTGCACTATCTTTTCCCTTCCATTTATCGCTTTTTGTATCTGTGCATTTTACTTGATTGATTGATTTATTCATTCATAATTTGTTTAAATTTCTCAAAAAAATATTAATAACCAATTTACTCTCCTTGGTTAGTTATTTTTTGTCTTTCAATTGCAATAAGAGCAAGTTGCTCATTTTTTAAAAGATTTGTCAATCTTGAGTAATGGCTAACCACAATTTTCAAAATAATGAGGGGCACACTACAAATCATCCACCTTTCTTTGAAAGCACATGTTATAATTATTGGAAAGTTATGATGATAATATATGTTCAATCTATAGATTATAATGTCTTGGAAGTTTTTGAATTCGGTCCATATGTGCCTAAAAAAATTATTAAAGAATATGGTAAATTGAATTAAATAATTTCAAAATGTAGAGAAGAATATGATGAAGAAGATAGACGAAAACTATGATTGAATGCTAAGCCAAAAACATACTTTATTGTGCCTTGGATAATAATAAATTTAATCATATTAGCACATGTGATTTGACTTTTGATATATGGCATGCTTTAGAAGTTACACACTTGGGTATTAGCAAAGTGAAAGAAACCAAAATCAATATTTTGGTTAAGGAATTTGAATTTTTTTATGAAATAAAATGAGTCTATCGTTGATATAATTATTGGCTTCACCGATATTATTAATAGTCTCAAAGTCTTTAATCAAAAATTTACTAACAGTGAACTTGTAAGTGAGATGTTTAGGTATCTCTCGAAGGATTGGGGCTCGTTGAGGATGTTGATAGATAATACCAAAGATGTCAACACTTATCATTTGGAAGAGCTCTACGGAACCTTGACAACTTATGAGCTCAACAATGTTAAGACAAAGTAGAAAACGAGGAAAAGGAAAGAAGAAACAAATGAGCCTCCAAAGCACCAAATTGCTTTAAAATCGGCAATTGATGAAGGCACTACAAGTGAAAACATGAGCGATGAAGAACTTGAGGATCTAGTCATTCTTGTTAAGAAGCGGAAAGTTTTAGAAACAATCGAAGATTTCAAAAGAAAGAAGAAAACGGTGAAGAAAGAAGCAAAAAGAATATTTACTATGATTGTGACAAACCTAGTCATAAGAGAATCGAGTGTTCAAACAAGAAAATATTTATAAAAAAGAAGACACTCCAAGTGATATGGGATGAGAGCGATGATAAAGATAATGATGAAAATGAAAGTCAAGAGGAGGTTGCCAACATGGGTTTCATGGCAATCAATGATGAGGTAAATTTTATTGAAAAATGTTAATGATGATTTATCTATTTCTTATGATGAGATTCTTGAGAAATTTGAAAAACTCGCCATAAGTCACTCAATTCTAGAAAGCACTCTTCATTGAAAAATGAAGTAAATAAAAATTTAGAAACTCAAAAGAATTTTGAAAAAGAAAAGGTTGATGACAACCCCTTAAGAAAATTTCTCTTTGAAAAAGAAAGTTTTATGTTTAACTCAAATTGTTTATAAGTTCACTCAAGGCAAGAAAAAGATTTGATTTAATACTTGGTGAACAAAAATGTGTTTTGACAAATGAGGGATTTGATATAAACCTTTCTTCAAACAAAAATCTCTCAAAAATTTATTTGTTAAAGTTTCAAATTTCTCTATTTCAAATATTACATGTAGATTTTGTAATAAAAAGTGCACATGCTGTGTAACACCTCCAAATCTTGATGCTCTAGATTTGTAAGTATTATAATTTATTCTATCTTTAATATCATTAATGCGGGAAAATGATTACATTTTTCTTTAACCTAATAAACGTCAATGATTTCAATTTTTTTGAAAATAACTTGTACACCATGCCTATCCCAACCTTATGAAAGAATTTTATAAAAATATGTGTCTTAGTTGCACTTCGGATAATATTTCTTGCATGATCAAAGGAAAACAAATTATCATTACCAAATACATTATCCGAACCCTACTCATGATACTCAAGGAATGTGAAAATCATAAATCTTTTAAAGATATGATCCCCATCTCCACTTGTCGTCAGGAAATGGGCAAAAATTTTGAAAATCCCGTAAAACTTAGTGCAAATCAACTAATCATGCCCATATCATCCTTCCGCGAAAAGGTCATCAAGATGAAATTAACAACTTCAATCTTTTTATTCTCGATTCTTTCATGGTTGGGCGAAAATTGGATTTTTCGACTATTGTTCTTAGACACATGAAACTAATTCATTCCACTCGACACGTCAAAGTCTTACTCTACGACATGCTTCTTACCAAGATTTTTAAACTTTTCGACGTCTTTACATGATGAAGATTTTGTAGCTCTTCGTCCTATCGATACCATCAACATTCACACTCTTAAGAGTATAAAAATTGTAAAAGAGACTGGACAATGAATGACCCAGACTAAGGGGTTTGATGCGGAGTTGGGTCTCTCAACCTTACCACCTGAAGGGGGTGAAGAGAAAGATGAGGATGATGATGTTGCACCACACCACATCCCAAGCTCGAGTTCTCCACATCCTACCGAAGGATTTACATTCATCGAAGATCATTACAAGCTCCTCAGCGGACGCATTGATTCACTTACATCCTCCATCGACGGACTTGGCGGGATGCTTCACCAATTGCAAGTTCAACAAGATGCAATACAAGTTCAACAAGCGGAGATACAAGCTCAACAATATTCCTTTTATGCTCAATACAACGTACTCAACAAGAGGAGATGCAAACTCAGCAAAATGCTTTTTATGCTCACTTTTCTCCGCCGCCTCCTCTAGAGCCTTAACTATGATTTACATTTTGTTCTTGCGTATTTTGGATACACTTATGTTAGTCTAACCTCTTCATGCTATCAACTCTCGTAATCTCATGTTTTTATGACTATGGATATGATATACTCTATATTGAACTCTAATTAATTGGCATTTGTGTTAACTTAAGGGGGGAAATTTTATCGCTATTAGTGGTTCCTAAGGTTGTGTTTTTGCTCCCCTCTCTATACTTTCTTGTTTATGCGGAAAAACATATGAGATGATATGCATATGCTTGAAAAAAATGTATACTTGACAAGAATGTCATAAATTGATGAATATGATTGAAATGGTTATTCGCTTGTAAAAAATAGGGGGAATGTATGAATTACATGTGATAACTAAGATTTATATTTCTTGTCAATTGTTTGATACCAATTTGCAATAATCTTATTTATCATAATCAAAAAGGGAGAAATTTTCGACATATGGTTGACTTTATCCTTAATATTTTGATCATAACAAACAAGTTAAAAAAATTTTTTTTCTAACAATTGAATTTAAGTCTTCAAAGCTATTGTTACAAAGTTAATCGATTGAGAACAAATAGCTCACTATCAAAAGATTCGCATTACAAATCGGACGTACAATAAAAATTGAGATGTAAGTCAAGTATTCAAGATAAATCATTCGAGATAAATATTTTCAATAGTCAAACATCGAATGAAGATATTAGACTAGATGTTTGCATTATTTTGAAAAGGTATAACGCTTTAATCTTTAGCAATTAAATATTAAAAGCACAAACAAATTTTTATGCATGAAAACTTGTAAAACACTTGCCTAAAAATTATTCTTCAAAGCTTAATTTGAAAATTATATTTAAACTTAGATTACACTTTATAAATATCAATTTTTTTTGAAACACAAGTTGAAAACATTATTCAAAAGTCCACATTTTCAAGTCAAAAATAAAGTTAGATGTGTTTACCCAACCGGAGAGTCTGATACCTCAAATGGACGCTCGATTTGATTCAAGGAGACGTCCGGATAGTCAAACGGTCATTTTTTTTTTATCGTTCTTATTTCTAACGCAAAATGGCTACTTCGATTTTCCAGTTCAATATGTGGATGTCCTATTGCTTATTTGGTTTCATAGATAATTTTGTTCATTGAACTCTATAAATACATTCAATATTTTCATTCATTGCAACACTTTTAAAGAGCATTTGAGTGAGACATTCTTGAGCAACTTGTATTGATTTTACATCTTGTTTATCTTTATGAAATCATTTACTTTGAAAAACTTTTGATTGAATCAAACTTTTGAAAAACATCTTTCCGATCAAAGTTTTTCTCATTTAACACTTGAGTTTCATCCATTGCTATTTATTGAAGTGTTAGCCTCTTTCTCTTTTAGTACTTAATTTGTTTATATCATTTATTAAGATAGAAGTTTCAAATTGTAAAATCATTCCTCTTTAAATCTGTGGGTCATATTGAGGTCCCTAGAAAGCTCAATAGTTTGGGTCGTATTGAGGTCCCATAAATTTCAATATTGTAAAGGATTGGTGCTCCTTATTTTTAAGTCACCGAAAGTGTTATAAGAGTTTGAATTGCATCATAAGTCAATCAAATTTAGTGAAAATGTCTTGCTCGTGATGGAGAGCTTGGCAATGGATGAGTATATCATTGTTTTGGATTGAACATCTACAATTATATCGTTTGCACAAACTCTTTCCTTTCATTTATTGCTTTTTATATTTGTACATTTTACTTGATTGAATAATTCATTAATAACTTGTTTGAATTTTTTGAAAAAGTTTTAATAACCGATTCACCCCTCCATGGTTAGTTATTCTTTGACTTTCAAAAAAGTAATATATTTTGCAATTTTGCAAGTAACGGACCGTCCACCCCAGATTTTTTGATTTATGCCCTCTCCTTAAAGTTTTTGGATCACGTCATCCGTCTACCAATCTTGATAGTACAAAAGGTTTGGAAGAAATTAATCCTTAAAATTATACTCAAAACCTTGATACGACCAACAATTGTTACCAATCAGACACCAAATTTTTTTTCATTTCTCAACTGCACCAACCAACATTTATCTCCTTCACTATTAATTCTTTTTGCCCATAAACAATTTCAATCATCAACTCTTGTTTTGTGTTGCACTGCCAATTCAAATCTTCGAGGCTGGAAATTTTTGAGAAGCCAACATGTGAAACCCTACATTAATGACAACCAAAAAATAATGTTTTTTTTTTTCTTTTTATTTGAAGTGCAAGCAGTTGCAATAGAAAAAGTGTTGCACTTTGTGGTTAAACCTTGGATACTTAGTGATAAGTATATTTTATACATTTATCTCAATCATTAAATTGAAGTATTTATTATTGATTTTAATGAGTTATAGCTTAATTTTGTATTAATCTTGTTTTTCAGGTAAAACAAGATGCAAAATGGTGAAATTTGAAGAAAAGAACGAAAAATCGACGAAAACGAACAATTCTCAAAGTTCGAGGACCAAATTAAAAATATTCAATAGTTGATTCGGACCAAAATACAATGGTTGAAGTGCATATGGGATCAAAGTGATGAAATTTGAGGCCAAACGGCGAAAATTACACGTAAAAAGACCAAAAACACCCTGGACGAAGTTCGTGGACCAATTTCAGTCCACCATGTGTAGGAAAAGAAAATGCCCATGCGTGAGCATGGACAATTTTGGATCAGATGGGGCGACTTTCCTTCTATAATCAAAACTCTTTTGGATCCCAGTTTGAATGTGATTTTAACCTAATTTTCACCATCTATAAGTACAAGACAAGAACAAAACCTTAAATTATCTCCCTCTTTAGTCTCTCATACCACACATATGACAAAATCCTCCAAAGAAAAAGAGACAAATTCTCATCTTTCAGGAGACAAGATCAAAACTAGCAAGGCATTCATGACAATTTATAAAAAGAATTTGAAGATTCAAGGTGTGGATTTAAGATCAAGATCGAGAAATTGATTCTCCATCAAGATTATTATATTATACTATGATTTAGATGATGTCTTTTCATAAATCTTTGTATAATTCATATTTTAATATGCTAGGATAGATTCTCTTGTATTGGATTAAGATGAAACATTAATTTATTTTTAAATCAAAGACAAGTAGTTTAGTAATTCTCTTGTTTCATGATTAATCTTGCACGTCTAGTTGCAATATTAAATTCTTGTGCAATATTTAGATAATTAGTTGCTTATTGTAGTATTGCGAGGCTCACAATAAGTTTAGAACATTACATGATTTACACACGAGCAATAAATGTTAGAAAAAATGTGTATGATGTGTGTAGTCTTATTGATAATCCTGTGATTTAATGCATTACTTTGTATATGAATTTGGACTAGGAATTGGACTGGATTGTGCTAAGAATAGAATTAACTTATCTTGGAAAAGAAAGTTGAATATAATAGATTTATCTATTGTCATGAATGCATGAATAACAATAAACTACATAGTTGAGAATTGAAAATAGTTAACAATATGTGGATTCTAAATCCAGTACAATCATTTTATAATTCGATAGAAACAAATGCTTTTTACATAATTCTTAGAATAATTATAACAAACAAATCATTTTTGTGTTATTGAAATTTGAATTTTATAGAAAATTAGTACACGTGAATTAGAATTTATTACTCATGGGACGATAATCAATTCACCGTGTATTATTTGTCAATGATCCCGTATATTTGTGAAATTTATTCAAACAAGTTTTTGGCGCCATTTTCGAGAAATAAGGTTTTAATTGTTTAATTTGTGTTCATTAGTTTATATAGGATTCGAATTTTCTTAATTTTTTTTTTGCTACACCTGATCTTTTACTTGTTTGGTTCTCTTTTCAGTGGCTATCTAGCAATTTATGCAAGATTTTAACGAAATCGAGCTTTTAACATTGGATATCAAGATTGTAAGAACTTTTAGACAGAAAAGGGAGAACATCAAATAGCAAAATAAAAGGAAACAGTGAAGGCATAAAAAGAAAATTAAAATCAAGTTCAGTTATCACCAGATTCGCTAGCACAACCAGTTCTTCTAAAGGCAGTTGTCAATGATGTCGAAGTATTATTGGGGGATTATGTGATTCCCATTCCAGATCCTATATGTAGGCTAACTTCCATCTTCAACTAGATGTCATCAATCTATTCCAAAATTATCAAAGACATCAGATTCTTTGGGAAATCAACTGCGAATCCACATGAGCATATTCAAACTTTCCTGATGCTTTGTGAGGTCATTAGCCATGAACGAATATCTGTCGATATCTTTCGAACGCATCTATTCCCCCACACCTTGAAGGATAGTGTAAGTGATTTGTTACATTATCTACTTCCTGGGAGCATTGTTTATTGGAATAATATGGTGTGAAAATTTACAATGAAATTCTTTAGACCGTTTCGAGTTCATTAAATCAAGAATGAGATACGCACTTTCAAGCAAAAAGATCTCTAGACCTATCTAGAACTATAAGAAAGATTCAAGAACTATTTCAAGAAGTGTCCCAACCTTGACATTCCTAAACAAGCCCAAGTCTACTTTTTGTATTCAGGCTTGCATCCTTAATACTGTAACATAGTTGACGCTTCAACGAGAGGATCGATAATGGACATGCCCATAGACAAAGCATATGAGTTGTATTAAAGTATAGCAGGGAGTTAGTCTATGTGTCTATCTGACATAGACACTCATAAGAAAATAGCAAGGATGCACAACATAGATGGAATAACTACTTTAACACCCCAGATGGAGGAATTGACAAAGAATCTGGACTGCTTCATTCAGACAGGCACATGGTGCAACATCTTACACCATTCTGTGAAAGTTGTGGGGACAAATAATACAACAAGAAGTTGTCCCATGGCTTCCACTCATACATCTCTGTTTGAAGAGGCACAATATGCACTGAATTTCAAGAGGCAACTCAACAATTCTAACTCCAACACATATAATCCAAGTTGAAAAATAATCTAAACTTCTCATGGGCTAACAATCATGGTCAAACAAATTAGATTCAGAGAAACCCACAAGGATTTCAACAACAATAGGAGGAGTCATCGATGGAGGATCTAGTGGTTTGGAACATCACAAAGATTGGGACTGCGCTCTAAAATTAGCAGGCCTCTATTAAAAATTTGGAAAATTAGGTGGGGACAAATAGTAGTTGCGTTGTCCAACGGAACACAATGTACCTTGCCAAACGACATAGAAAAGAACTAATGAGAACATGTGTTACCTATTGGAGCTGTAGAATATGAAACAATTAACATACCGTTAATTAAATTTGTTGAGCTTGTACGAGCTTATGTGTTGTCTATCATATTCCCTCAAAGGCTACAAAAGTAGCCAAATGAGAAATAGGTTCATGTCATTACAACAAGAAGTAGAGATCAACAACTAGAAATTAATGTAAAAAATAAAATGATTGAGAGAATTAGGTACCCACCACGAGCAAAGAACAAGCGGTTCAGTTTGAAAAATGAACAAAGGTTAATAAAGAAGAAAATTCAGACAATCCATAGGTTAAGAAAACTATTCTTGTCAATAAACATATACCTCCAGTCCCATTTTCTCAAAAGTTGCAAAACAATAAGCCGAAAAGGTAGTTTGAGAAGTTCTTAGATGCTTTCAGGCAACATCACATCAATATTCCTTTAATTAACGCAATCTTACAAACTCTAAATTATGCAAAGTTTCTGAAAGAAATGTAGACTAACGAGAGAAAGCTGATATAACATGAAACGATGGTATTATCTAAACAGTGCATCGCAATCCTGCAACACAACGTCCCTCCTAAACTAAAAGATCCATG
>CAIGRR010525794.1:0-11696 GCA_903798365.1 Fraxinus sp. 1973-6204
GATATCGCGTTTGGGCCTTCCAATCTTGTTACGGTATTTTGTTCGTGGTTCGTTGCAGATTTTGATGTATTCAAGATAAGTTCATCTTCTTCCTATGATTATTTCCATTAATGAATTTGTTGTTTTGATCATGGTTTTCATCTTCTTGATATTCTTATCTCTTGGTTTCATCTCCTACCCCTTGATGTGGATTTAAATTCCCAACAGTGAATCCCCTTGATATTGTTTCCTCAGAGCAGGTCGACTTTGACTTCTCTGATGTATTTGTCCCTCTTCCAATTTACACCCCAAATGAACTCATTGATGGGATATCTGGAACAACCGATGTGACTGAGCTTGTTTACAATGATCCTGAGGTAATCTATAATCGATCACATTCATGAGTCGGCCCTTCTGCTTGTATTAGTGAGTCACTGAAACTTAGCGGGCTCACCATACATGAGGCTGAAGATTCAATTGAACTTGTAGAATACGTTACTGAAGAGACCAGAAAAGAAGACCAGGAACTCTGTTAAAAATTATGTTGATGAGGATGTCGACGTGATGAAAGTCAAGGCCGTTGGCCTTGAGGTTTCTGAAGTTTTGAAAGTTGTTGGACAGGGTGCATTTGGGAAAGTATATCAGGTGAGAAAGAAGGGGACATCAGAAATATATGTGATGAAGGTCATGAGGAAGGATAAGATTATGGAGAAAGACCATGCTGAATATATGAAAGCAGAGAGATATATTGACAAAGATTGATCAATGATCATCCCTTTATAGTCCAACTCAGATGTTCATTCCAGGTTTGTAAACTAGCTAGTGCTAGATCTTATGGAAAGCTAGATCCCAGGGGGAATGCAACCAAGTTTTCGGCCTGAAGTAGCTGGGAAACACTGCATTGCTAACTTTGATAGGTGTTACACTGAAATGCTGCTTTCTGATTCTCCAGTTTCCAGTCCCAAAGTTGATGGTAGCCTCTTTCGGGGTTTCACCTACGTGAGGCCTGCTTAGGCGCTGCCTCCTTTCTCCAAAGAAATAGCCCCTTGTGCTAGGTACTAGGATGAATGGAGATGAAGTCTTGTTCCTATGTTTATCTGTACCGTTACTTAATTAAGAAAGTATATCAAGGGGAACTGGTGTTTGTTTTTTGATTTGGACATATTAAACATGGTTTGTCTGTTTTTTGATGGTGAGGTGATCCATATTGTTACTAATGGTATTGTTATTTATAGCATTACTAGTTAATTGTGTTCTAAAAAACGTGCATAGAAGGCACCTGCAAAACGTCACAACTTGACAGCGAGCATGAAATTAAATATCATATTTTCCATTCAACAGCTTGGTTTTCATTCCAATCTGCAAATCTGCGTGCACCCGTGCTCTTTGGAGATGGCTATACATGATAATGAACTAGAATGTTGGAATATACGACATCGATAGTTCATTTAGTAGGACAAAAGTAAAGAAAATTAGAGCTCATCGTGATAGAGGAACGTCTCCATGGCATGCTTTTTCTTGCAACCCCAGTGGCATTTCAAAGAGCACAAGGAATTGAAGGTTGTTAACCTGGTAGATTGAAGAGAAACGATATCTGATGTTGAAGGAGACTTTGAAAGAATAACTGCATACCCATCGTCCATGTAATCTGTCCCTTCAGGAAACAACTGCCACAGAAGGCTACCACCACCACCTCCTCCTTTCCTAGTCGAGTTCAAAAGGATCTTGTACACAGTGCTCATGAGGGTATCCCGGTATGTTGAATTATAGCCAGGATCTTTTGCTGAAACACCAAACTCGGCAAACACAACAGGCATGCCAAGGAAATTCTCAGCATCGTCAATATGAGATTGTATCCATGACTTGGTGAATTGTAGATGAGCAGCCGAAATTGTTTGCGAAATCCTTCATATGATGTGAAAAAACCACTAGGAATCTCTATTGTGAACTCAAAAGAAATACGTAGTACTTGAAACACGAAGTTATACAATTGTAGTAGAAGCATGTTACATGGTATTAAGAAAGAAAAATAAGCTAAAATAACTTCATAACGTAAATAAATTTAAAAGAGAATTTTTCAAAGCCATTGTTAAACTTACCAAGAGTCTGGATAGATGTGAACAGAAGCAAAATCAACCCCAAGAACTTGATGATTCCTGATAAAGTCAGTTCCAACTTGTTGAGCATAGGTATTTGGGTTAAACTGAACCCTGTTGGGAGTGGATGGACCATAGAAACCTTCCAATCCAATCTCCACCAAATGCTTTGGGTCAACACTTTTCACATATACTGCCATTTCTTCTATCCATTCCTATAAAAATATTGGCATTTAAAAAATATCAGTAAATTGCTGTGGTTATAGTAAACATCCTGCCAGCGACTTAGTAGAAAATTAACGTTTCAGGATTTGTTAGATATATGTCTTAAATTTTCTTTTAACTCTAATGAGAAACCGAACCTGCAATTTATTGCCAGAGGGATCTGATCCACACCGTGGCTCATTCATCAGTTCCCAAGCAAAAATAGTAGGATCATCCTTGTAGGTTATGTTTGTGACAGTATTGACTCTGTTTAGCACCATCTAAAGGAGCCAAAAAGCATTAAATTTCAAAACTTGGAGTTATTATTACAAAAGGGCTATATTAATTGAACTTACCTTAACATGGGCTTTGTAGTAGCTTCGGAGAGTTGGATGTGAGAAGAAATCATCATCAGAAGTCAAATTGAGGCCAGCAGCTTTACCCCATTTGACATACTGTGATTTGCCACCATATGCTTCCCAGTTATTAACCAAGGATAATATGAGCCTTATCTTGTACTTCTTTGCTTCACCAATAACAAAATCCAAGGCCTGAAACCCGAAAATAACGATTTACAACAATAAAGATCCCATAGTTGAGCAATTAGTCATGGCTAAATCCATCAGTTTATTGTTATTGCAAAGTTGTTTCAAATTTTTCTCTCTGTTGAAAAGGCCATTTCCCAGGTTGAAAGTTTTTGAGCTTGAAAAAAATTAATAGTCACTCTCCGAAGTCTCCTTTGTTCTTTCTGTTGAAAAGGCCATTTCCCAGGTTGAAAGTTTTTGAGCTTGAAAAAAATTAATAGTCAATCTCCGAAGTCTACTTAACAAAGGGGATAGAAAAAGCTGACTTTTGGCATGTTTCGTAAGCTGGACGAGACCACTGACTTTTTTTCACGTACCTTTCTTGCAATTCAGCATAGAAACATGCCTTTTATGTAATTGCAATCTTGTACAGAGGGTTGGTATAGGAATAACTGTTAATTAAAGATGAACCTTGAAAACTTCATCATCATAAACAGAAGGGGTTTTCTGAAGAGCACGCCACTGGCCATCGTTGAAAGCCCAAGTCCGGCATACTGTAAGTCCCACTGCAGATGCCTGTTGAAACACCTCAGTAACCTTTCCTCTTGTCGACTGGTCCACAGCAAACACCATTAACCAGTAAGTGTTGAATCCATTGAAGTAGAAAGGCTGCCCGTTGACTATAAATTGGTTCCCATTTCTCTGCACTAGACTCCACGCTTCTTCTTCCTTTTCACCGTGATGATAAATCCTGCACAGATAGATGTATCACATATTCGACTGATTACAAAATTACCTGAACCAAATCTGGCTGGGGGAGGGAAGAAATTTCATAAAAGGCACCTATTGTTCATCTCAGGTGATGCAAAACCACTGTCTGTAGCATCCACTGATTCAGAATTCTCATAAGATTCTATGCGACCGATACACATTATAAGAACAACTGCCAAATAAATGGCTAAAAATCTGTATTTTAACACCAGTTTCTCCATGTTTTCAACTCACCACTGCGTTGAGTTTGTTTCAGGCAGCCAATATATATGCAAACATGTCCATGTTTTGAAACGTAGCGCAGGGAAAAAAATTGTACTCAAGAGAAGTAATGATGAGGAAACCATCTGGATGCCTTCAAAGCAAAGATGCACTCCTCTCTTTCAGATATGGATAGAAAAATGAAAATGGTGGGTCGGATTGGATCGGATCGGAATTGATCTTTGCTTCCTCTACCTTCTTTATATTTTTTCGAAGTTTTTGTGAAAATTAAGAATGTTGACAAGATTTGGCGGTAAATGTCATATAAAAGTGAGCACTAATCATCAAACATATATACATTAGACCCTTCTAAGAAAACTTTTACTAATAAATCTAATTGGCTCAGCAGATTTTAGCTTAGGACTTCTTTATCAATGCATCACCATCCATGAAATGAAAGGCCAATAGATAAGTTCGAATATTTAATATTACCTGAATCTATGTTAAAGTGTAAAATAAACATCGGTCCTTAGCTTCAAAGTAAGAAAGAAAGCACAGAAGGTAGAAAATATATTGAAACCATAATCTGGAAAAAAATAAGTCATAAATCATGATTTAGTGCTCTCGAGAGTCACACATATCTTTGGGCAAGTTCAATTAGGTAAGATCAAAACTTACCCAATATTAAAATCAAGAAGCGTACCATACCAGAATACACTTTTTTTTTTCCTGCCCAAATTACAATTTTGAACTATCTCCTCTAAAAGATTAAAGGACTATAAACAAGACAATTATTTTCATAACTTCGGCATCCAACAATTATGGGTATCAAGAAAAAGCTGAAGTGTGCATCTCAAAACTAGAACCAACAAGAAGTACTCCCATAATACCTTGCGTTTTGGGGTGGTGGGCTCCTCATTTCTGTGTGATTCTGGTACGGTACTTTGATCTGATTTTGCATTAGGGCAGCCACTGTTCATCTTAATGAAGTAGTAGTTCTGAAGAGGAGAATGGGTGAGATCACTTGAAGAGACGAACTTTGTATACTATTGAAAGGGCTGACAACAGCATTATACGCCATATTTGGAACGATGACAAAACTAACCGAAGGTGTTTCAATAACCATTCAATTCATATGATAAATGGTCACAAATTACTCGCTAAACTTTAAATGTTTGCTGAACTGTTGTGGTTGCACTCGATCCATCCATCGTCCTAAAAAAATCTTCTTAACTTATTCATTGACATGGCTAACAAAAACCCGTAGTCTAAAAAAATCCTCTAACTTATTCGTTGACGTGGCTAACAAAAATCGTTCGTAACATGTCGTAAAAAATAAATAAAAAAAAATAAAAATTTTACAACTAAACTAAACGAATTTCATTATTCATCCAACTTATACTTGAACCTCCATTGCCGTGGAAGCAGAGGCTCGAGAATTGAATTGGTGCTGCTCGTGGTTTGCACTATCTACACATAGGTGCAAAGCATACTATTACTCCTTGTGATGTCAAGATAACTAACATCCTTTTTGGACGAGAAGTGGGTGGCAGAAGTTTCTGATTTTGGCTTGTCAAAAACTGGTCCTTCATTGGATCACACTCATGTCAGCACTGTTGTAAAGCGGTAGTTTTGGTTATCTTCATTCTGAGTACTTCAGACGCCAGCAATTGACAGAAAAATCCGATGTTCTACTCATACGGTATTGTACTTTTTGAGATATTGTGTGCTCGGCCAGCTTTAAACGCAACACTTCCAAAGGAGCCAGTTTGCTTAGCGGAGTGGGCTCTGCATTGCCATAACTTGGGCATTCTTGACCAGATTATCGATCCATATCTAAAGGGTAAGGTTGCACCCGAGTGCTTTAAGAAGTTTGCTGATACATCAGTGAAGTCTCTATCAGACGATGGGACGGAGAGGCCCTCTATGGGCGATGTGCTTTGGAACCTTGAGTTTGCTTTGCAACTTCAAGAAAGCGATGAGGAAAGTGACACGAGTATTGGAGAACTGGACGTCACGTGTGAAAGTAAGATGGATCCAGATGCATCCTCAGGTTTTGATGGCAATATAACAGATTCGAAAAGCAGTGGAATGTCCATGAGTATTGGTGGTCGAAGCCTTGCCAGTGACGACTCAGATGGTTTTGACACCAAGTGCTGTGTTTTCACAGATCATGAACCTTAAAGCACGGTGATATCTAAAAGTTTTTCATAGATAATCTTGCTTTCGAAATGTATTCTTGAATCCCATTAAGTTGCACAGAATTACACAAATTTGTGAAATTGGTTCGTTGCTGTCTATTACTGATCTTCAAGTGTTCGTTTAACAACTTGAACTCTCATAATCTGAATGATGTTAGTTTTGATCTATTCGTTTTTCCTACGACATGTTCTACCAAGACAGTTTTACTCCAGTTCGAGGGTCGAGGCCAACTGCATCTAGCAACATATAACCTTAAATAAACATAATCTGCTCGAATCAGTGCAAATGCTGAATTAAAACGGGTCTATGCAAGAAGGAAATAAAAATACAGCCCCAAATCAGTCCTCAACCAAAAAATTAAACTAATATAAAAAACTTAATATTTCAGAACAAGGGTGATTTGAACATTTGAGTCCAACCTTAAGAATTTCCGAAACACAAAACTTACTAGCAATCAAATTTACGATAGTACATTTACAGTCACTCACAAGGGTGAAAAATCAAGAACTTAAAACCCTTCAATAACGAAAGCTCACAATCACAGAGTGCTATTTCTGGTACAAGGAGCAGAATCTTGTAGGGCTATAATCTTCTTCTGCAGCTCCGGTTTATTGGCCCCCACAAGCTTGTCAATTTGCTGTCCATCTTTCAGGAAGAAGAAGGTTGGAGTTGCTTTGATATCCCATGTTGTACTGAATTCCTGAAAGAATGAACCGGATAAATACTATCAATTCGTAGAATGAGGAGGTATACTTTAGGGACATTATCCCGTTATACAATTGTTTTGCAGAGTTTAGAGAGTTCTAATTCTAACTAGGGCAACACAGACAGCTTTAAATAAAGCCTTCAAGAAATACTTGAAATGTATATAGAGTAGTTTTAAGCAGTTGGAGTTCTTCAGCGTCAAAGTACGTACGGTTAGCTCATCAACATCAATGGTAAGATAAACCAGAGCAGGGAATTTCTCAGACAGCTCGTGGTATAAAGGTGCGATCATTTTACAAGGACCACACCATGTAGCACTAAAATTTGCAATCACCTGTCAAATAGTCAAATCAATGTCAGAAAAAATGACACTAGATAGGATATGAAACAGACAGAGTGAGTAATAAGCATGAAAAAATATTAGCATGTCTTTTTCATTGTGAATAATCCTGGCTATCACCTTCAATTTGATAAATATGATATCTTGAACAGGTGAACTTAAGTAAAAGGATGGAATTAAGTCCAAGTTTGGTACATAAATTGCCAGGAAAGGAATTCTCATTCTAGCTTGAGAGGTATCCCACATAGAATGGGCTGGATAGCTCATTTTCATTCTCGACTGGCTACCACTATGGAATGACACAAAGGAATGACTAAATCAATTAAAGTAAGAACTCCATAATGAGGAGTGGGGACTGCAAAATGAAGCCTAAACAATAATGACGAAAGACTTCCCATTATTGCTTTATGGAACCAAAGCTATAAGCTAAATATAAAATTAAGACCTTGCCGTGAAGTGCCCCACAGAGAAGTCCTGTAAAGAAAGGGATGCCAATATTATATCCAGTAGATCAAACATAACCCAAGGACAAGCTAACAATTCAAGCAGGTTTAATTATAGTCCACGCCATGTTCAAGTATAATTTGTTGTCTGCATACATGTGTCTATATGCATTTGTATCTGTGCGTGCATGAATATTCTCAGACATGATACATCATCATATACAATTCTCAACAGTATTTATGTGGTGTTGGAGGGAACAGTATCTGGTGTGGAGTAAGGAAAGCAAGCTATGTATTATTTATTGCACAAACATAATTAGGCAATGTATATCTCCTTCCAGGTAAAATTTAAAAATAGTGCAAAAAGGGGGGGAGAAAATGACTACTTACAATCTTGCCATTATGTATTATTTATTGTACCAACACAATTAGGCAATGTATATCTCTTTTCAGGTAAAATTTAAAAATAGTGCAAAAAAGAAAAAAAAATGAATTGACTACTTACAATCTTGCCATCTCTCTTTGCTTCTGCCATCTTTTGCTCCCAACTTTCCTTTGTTGTGACGAGCTGGACATTTCCACCAGCAAATTCAACATTATGTTCAGAATCATCTCCATCATTAGTAGGCTGCAATACAAGATGTACAATATTTTTTGTCAAAGGTGAAATACAAGCGTGTGACACAATTTGAGATCATGAGGCACCAGTTAGATAAGCTCGTAATATATACTTTGGACTGCTAACAACTGCACCAACAGTTTCGAAAATCGAGCCTGTCAAGATTTGCAAGCTTTTTCTAACTACAGACAGCAAAACTTACAGACCAAAGAGGGCATTCACAAATGTAACAGCCTTGTTCATCTGCAACTAACAACGAAGCCCCCAACTGTTTTTCCTTTTCTTTTTCTTTCTCCTTTTTTTTTTTTTTTTTTAACTACAGCTAGAAAGTAAGCTATTGACCTAAAAAGGCCTCATATATATAAAAAGAAATGTTGGTAGGCGTGACTAGGAGAAGAAATGTAACCAAGTCGTGCAGCAAACTTTTATGACTAACAAAATGTCAAGTCTTATCATGCAGAAAAATAAAATAAAATCAATCAGAAACCGACTTAGATATTTTCCGTAGCAAAAACGTTAAAATGCTTCTTCCGTTAATCCAAAAATATCCCCATATAGATAACAATTTCCCAGCTGAAACTGATAATCGATAGCTACATATCATCTGCAACCTTGTATGATACAACATAGAAATTACTGCATCAATGCCTTCTGCTTACCTACATAAATGTTACTCCAACCTATAAATCTAAGAATATAGCTTTACTTCATGAACCGCTCATCGCAGGCAAACAAAATAATTTCTACAACATAAAAGTGTCGTAGACAAGCAATTTGATTAATAATTGAAGAAGATAAGCAGAGACACGTACCTTAGCTAAGCAATGTCCCATTTTTATGCCGAAAACGCAATTTCAACAGCAGTACCCTGAAAGATAAACCAATTACATAAAAAAATCCAGATTAATACGCAAAAATCGGAAATACAAAACAGCAAAGGCCAAGGAATCATCCTCATCGAGCATGAAATTTAACTCAATTATTTAAATACCAGGCAAATAGTAAATCAATCAAACAGTAAGTGTATATATATGAAAAAAAATTAGAATCCAGACGGAAAACCAGAACTGTCTATTCTCATTTGAAAAGAAAAATTACCTCGAGATGTCAAAAAATATAGGAAGGCAGCGAGTGCGAAAAGTAAATCCAAGAAAATCTACTTGCAACGACGACGTTTTGAAGCATCCAAGATGTTATGCAGATCAACGTCTGAATGATATCTGAAATATGATTCACAGGAGAAGACAATTCACAAAAACAAATTCAATATATGGACATACAGGCATTTTATTTTTATTCTATACAAAGAATATACCCTCGCACGCTGTAAGTAGAATATCATATTTGCCCTTACTGTTTGAATGCAATTACAAAAGAACCAATTCTAGTCAAACAAACATTTTGACCGGACGACAGACCTAATCCTCTATGAGAATACTTGTAATTTTGGTTATTCAGGGGAAGATTCCTTTTACATTCATCACGTTTAACTTTTGATTAAAGTTGTAAATTGAATTAGACTGACTAGATAGTCCAACTCTTTTTAATAACTTTAATTAATAATTAAAGGGAAAATTGCAGTGGAGGTCCCCAAACATTTATATTTAACTGCAATCGTGGTCCAAATCACTAATTTCGTCCATAATGCCGTTAATCAACAGTGAAATTTTAATTTTGATTGAAATGAATAAATTAAATAAGGGCAAAATACTATATTTACATTTTTTATGATAAAATAATGGGTAATTATATTACCACTACAAATATTATTTATTACACCACATTATTACACCTCAAAAAAAATTATTTTTGATAAAAACACCAAATTAATTTTACGACTATAATCCTAATCAAATTAAAAATTACAAGATTGTAGTGTACACCCTTCTCAATAATACATTTCTTCCATTTTCTCACCCAATGCCATTAATATTGCCCATGGAAAAAACTTTCCGCCTCCACCACCACCGGTAAGTCCCCCAACCCCCATCCTTCCTTTTTCTAGTTTTGATAGTCGTCTTGTATCTCCACCGTTCTCATTTAGAAGAGACAACCTCTTGATGACAAGAATTTAGGTATTGAAAATTGGGTGAAAAGGCGATGGGAAATTTCGAGTGAGATTGTTGTTTATAGTAGTTTGGTGGAGGGTGAGAAGTTTCCACAATCTACTACTGTTGTTCTTGATTTGATTCCAAGGATTAGNTCGAGTGAGATTGTTGTTTATAGTAGTTTGGTGGAGGGTGAGAAGTTTCCACAATCTACTACTGTTGTTCTTGATTTGATTCCAAGGATTAGGTTTTTTCGGTGCACCACCGAGAACTTGTATGATTCTGGCGCCGCAAAAAGAGTACTTGAATTAATTGGGAAGAAATCATGCATTTGCAATGATGAGGAAGTGGAGTCATCAGTTTGTCAAGCCTTGAGTTTCACAGAAGAAGAAACTGGAGAATATTAAAGGGAGTTAAAAAAAAGGTGGTTAAAGATTCATCATTAAAATTCTCATTCCCACATTAAAGCATAGTTCCGCTTCTTCTAAAGTAATTATCTGAGCTATTAGTTCTTAATTTTCTTTAATTGGATATTATAATTGGAATAAACTTTTTCGTTTTGTATGTGTAATAAACGCTGAAAATCGAGCCTTTGACCAATTAAGACGATTGTGCTGCCAGTTAAGCTCGTTGCATCTGTTCCCTTAGGATGGAAAGCGAAGCCCGGAAAATCACTTCCATGTTTCTTACAATTATCACCGAAACCAGAACCTGCACCACCATAGACAATGGGCATCGGCTTCCCATCACCTCCAAGTTTTTCAGACAGCCAAGACGAAGATTGGAGTGGTAGTGAGGGAGACATTGAAGATAACAGAGAAGGAGAAAATTGGTGGAGCTGTGGTGTGGTGGAACAAACAAAGATGTGCTATGTAAAAAAATGAAAAAATTAACAATGTGTCTATGTATGAGATTTTACTTATGACCATGTTTGTAAATATGAAAGATGTTTAAAAGTGTGGTGTAAAAAATAAAAATATTTGTGGCAATATAATCATCCAAAGTATATTAATCCTAATTATGTAATTTTACTTAAGGTTATTTATGTAAATACGAAAAAAAATAAAAAAAATGTGGTGTAATTAATAAATTTTATGGTGGTAATATAATTACCCTAAAATAATAATAAAAAGACTACCCAACCTCCTCACCCCTACCCCACCCCACCCCACCCCACCCCCACCCCCACCCCCACCCCCTCAACAAAAAAAAAATAAGCGGTTGGAGATGTGGGTAATTAGCATAAAACGTCCATACCTTTCAGGTTCATTGTGGAAAACATCGTTACTTTTAATTTTTGACATTTTTGTCCTCATCAACATTTCTTTGCGAAGAACGTCCTTCCATCTACTGTCCGTCAATTTCTCCATCAATTAAATACAAAGATGTTGCTTTATTTTAAATCAACAAGGGTAAAATAGTCCTAACCTATTCAACACCTTCATCCCGCCTTCAACCTAGTCCATACATAGTAACAGTAACATAAATAATACTTTAAATTATTACATTAAATAAAGAAAAAATGTCGTAAAGAAGAACATTATATTTCACAACTATGGCTGCT
>CAIGRR010525821.1:0-13213 GCA_903798365.1 Fraxinus sp. 1973-6204
AGCAAAAGAGGACAAAAAAGAAGATAACAAAAGAAAGGACAGTGGGATAATAGAGATAGCAGAGGTTTGGGATACCATTCAGTGGCAGGTGTCAGCTTGAAGAGCTTGCAGTGGCCAACATCTCTGCTCCTTCGACATAGATTTGCGGCTAACATGACAGTAGGATGACTTAGTGTCCTATTATTGACTATGCTTCAAAAGGCTCTCATACTTTGCATTAAATGTCTGTACTCTGCATTATATATGCCTAGCAGTAGTGATGAGTTATTTGTTGTCAATAGGGTGAGATTTCATATTTAGATCAAGTAGGAGATGAGCCTACTACCTTAATAAAAGTTATACCAGTGGTCTTCCCAGTTCTGTTCAAGTGGGTCGATATGGCCGAGCACAGTCATAACCAACATTTGACTTTGAAGTCTTTCTGATCAGCCTATATTGGACTTTTATTACTGCCCTTTCAACTCCTTGGAAGTACATGTGTTGACAAGTAATTTATGACTGGGTAAAAGCGTTTATATTATGTTTATCTTAACTGAAGCTGTAAGTAGATTTCTTAAACGAGGAAATGCACTTTGTTCATTCCTCGTATCATATGGTTCCAAGTTTTGTATCTCCACATTTATGTTGTCATTCATTTTTTTAATGATATGACTGCCGACCATGGCCCACCGAATACGGCCCTTTTGCCCCAACATGGTCCTTGAGGGATTCCGTTTTATGGTCCACTGGGGGTTGGGCCCAACATGGATTTAATTCGCCTCCCCATTGATTCGAACTTATCTCTTGGGCAGTGCAAAATGGAAGCAAATGATCGAGTATCCAGTAAAAAGTATGCTGCCAATATATCCTCAATAAGAGAAGCACAAGAGCGCATCAGCTCACTTGTACACAGAACTCCCATCTTGTCCTCAGAAACTCTAAATTCTATATCTGGAAGAAAGCTACACTTTAAATGTGAATGTTTCCAAAAAGGGTGAGATGCCTACTACTAATGCGTGGAAGAAAAATAAGTTTAAATTTTCATTCTTTTATGCTAGTTAATCATTTGTTCTTCTATTAAGGGGATTCCAGCACGTAATTCAAGAGTTTAATCTTTTCTTATAACGCCAGTGGAGCTTTTAAATTTAGAGGGGCCTGCAATGCTGTATTTTCACTTGCCAATGATCAGGCAACTAAAGGTGTTGTAACACATAGCAGGTTCACTTCACTCCAAGCTTATTTGTTCAGTATCTTGAGTTCCTCGATTTATTAGTCGAAATATTTCTGATCCCACACTTTGAAAAACAGTGGTAATCATGCTGCAGCACTTTCTTTGGCTGCAAAACTAAGGGGAATACCTGCATATGTAGTCATCCCAAAAAATGCTCCAAAATGTAAAGTTGAGAATGTCATACGTTATGGTGGCCAGATTTTCTGGAGTGAGGCGACTTTACAATCTAGGGAGGAAATGGCCGCAAAGGTTTTGCAAGACACTGGAGCTGTTCTTATTCACCCATTCAATGATGCGTGCATCATAAGGTACCTACCTTAGACTGAGCATACAGTTCTCTGTTACGATTTCTATATTTTGGAACATGGATAGCATAGATGAATTTCTTGTTTTTCAAAACTATGTCATTCCATTTTCTAGATTACCGTAGTAATATATAATCATTTTTTTAGGTTGATCAGTTAGTACTATGATCTCATTTACTTAATACTTTACTTGAAGTAGCGAAAATGCAAAATAGCATCCGTGACATTAAATGAATACAGAATCTTTTCATGATACAAACTCTACTTTTAGTGGACAGGGCACCATATCTCTGGAGCTTCTGGAGCAGGCCCCTCAAATCGACACTATAATTGTTCCAATTAGTGGTATGTTAAACTCTTTCAAGATAAAATTGTTAACTACATCTTTTCTTGATCCACACGTTTTATCTCTGTCTTATACATGTAGGAGGTGGTTTAATATCAGGGGTGGCATTAGCTGCCAAATCTATTAACCCTGCAATTCGGATATTGGCTGCCGAACCAAAGGGGGCAGACGATGCTGCTCAATCCAAAGCAGCTGATCGTATTGTAACGTTATCCGAGACCAAGACCGTAGCTGATGGCCTTCGAGCTTCTCTTGGAAGCCTCACGTGGTAATGTCAATAGCATGTCTTCAAGAAGTACATAATTTTTACTTTTTATATATGCAATTCGGACTTTTTTTTTTCAAGTTTATTCAATGTGGTAAGCGCAAATATTGCAGAAGTTAGAAAGATAAAAAGGTTGCCGCAAGCAGAATTTGAAATAAAGGACCTTCGTTCAACAAGAAAATTCTGGGATTAGAAATAGGAAGAGAGAGAAAAATGTGCTTGTTATTTTTATCTCAAAAGGCTATATCATATATGTCAGCTTCTAAATCAATCTGTATACCTTTAGCACAACATATTAGACTTTTTGCAGAAGATTCACCGTCCATGAATGCAGATAAACAGGAAGTGCAAAAAATCACTTACGCTAGTCTGTTGAAAGTCTTATGCATTTCATGGTTTGTACAAGACCTGATTTACCCCAAGCTCCAAATTTTGTGAGTAGGTATAAGGCGAAGCCAGGAGATGAGCATTGGCGGGCGTTAAATGGATGCTAAGATATTTAATGGGATCTTCAAACACCAGTTTGGTTTATGGCATGGAAAATAAAAATGACAGAAGAGTAGCTGGTTTTGTGGTTTCTGTTTTTGCCGGATACCTTGACAATAGGTCTAGCACGTCACTTATTTCGAGTTTTGAGATGCACCATAACCTCCTTGGAATTCAGCTGGATGGTGCACTGTGAAAGTTAAAGTGCAATCCATTTATTAAAGAATCAGGTATTCCACGAAAGAAGAAAGTACATGGATGTGCATTTTGTCCCCAGAGGATGTCAAAGTTGAGAAGATTTCAACCGAGCATAATCCGGCGCACGTGATGACAAAAGCATTGCCAACCCAAACATTGCTTGGAGTTAGCTAATGTTCTGCCTTGTTGAGACCCTGTTGGGGCAAACTTGGGAAAGTAGATTGGATTATACAGTATACATTAGCCAAGGTGGAGATTGTTGATAACATGGCTAATTAATTGTGTAGACATGTGCTAAGGAGTTGGGAGTGAAGTAGTGTAAGTTGAAGACTGTTTCTTTAAGACTTGGCCAAAATGAAGTTTTGTTGATTAAGTGTTTAGTCAGTTATAGGAATCATAACAGAGAGTAGCAGTTAATTCTATAAAAGTCAGAATCAATTAAGAGAGTCCATTTCCCGAATAATTTTTTATGAGGTTTCTTGTACATGAAACAAACAATGAGGATTTCCTTGTGACTGAGAGTAGAGGGTGCAATTCTTGGAACTGTTTGGTAACAAGGAAAAAATCTGGTGCCTTTCTCCGGTGGATGTAGGGGAAAACTCTGAACCACCATATATCACAATTTTTTGTTTTGTTAAATCTATTTTGCTATTCATGTAGCTTGAATTGTTCTTGCTCTGAGTTCTTTACAAAAAGCAGGCTTTATAGGCAAGACATTAGGGGAATTTTTTATAAATGGTTATGAATCCTCTCTGATTGTATTGTAACATAACCTGAGACCAAGACCATAGCTGATGGGCTTCGAGCTAGTCTTGGAAGCCTCACATGATAATGCCAATAGCATGGCTTTAAGAAATACATAATTTTACTGTCTTTTTGGGGTTTTTTCCCCCAGTTTATTCAACAGGGTAAGCCCATTTTTCTCATGTTCAATAAAGTAGATTAACTAGTGAACATTATTGAAGGAAAAAGAAATTAAAATCTTGTCAATTATGTTGTCTAGTACGGTTTAATAATAACTAACATGCACTTAATGTTTTAGTTTGTCTGGATAAAGTCTTTTGAATGTTCGTCTAGTTTATGAAGCTACCAAGACCTCGTATTAGTGTTGTTTATGGTCTTAAATCATTTAGTCTTTGCTGGTGTACTACCTTCTTTCATAACTTTATACCTCATCTTTGAGCAGGCCTGTTGTTCGAGATTTGGTTGATGACATCATACTCGTCTCGGATAAAGAGATAATAGACGCAATGAGACTCTGTTACGAAATTTTGAAGGTTGCAGTCGAGCCAAGTGGGGCCATAGGACTTGCAGCTGTTTTGTCCGACGGTTTCAAGAAAAACCCTGCTTGGGAGAATTGCAACAATGTTGGCATTATAATTTCAGGAGGCAATGTTGATTTAGGAGTGCTCTGGGATTCCTTGATTAAGTGACTATCATTTGTGCATTGAAACACTAAGAGAGACATTTGTTTCAATAAATTCAACTCATGTTAACATCTACTGCAAGCTGTAAAGCTGAAAATTCGGTTCAATTCGATTGCAATTCATGTGCTTCCATTTTCTTGTATAAATATGACAATTTTTTTGTTGTATACAACAAAAAGAAACTAAATTTTATTCTCTAAATTTAGAGTTTTTTGCATCTTGTGTATGATATTGACCAGTAAACACATTGTTCAGAGAACAGTATTTTATTGCCATCTCCAGTTCACAGGTGCTAAAGTCTTGGCTCTATATTAGAAGACAGAAAATTAAAATCTTGTTCATAGTTGTATAGCCTTTGTAACAAGTCAGAATTAAGGCAGATAACTCTTGTAAAAACCAAAGAAAATAGAAACATTGACAGGATGTATGAGAACAGCCTCTTTACAAGGCCTTCATTCACTTCCTAAAGATCCATCACAACTCAGGCTACGAATATAGCTAGCACTGAGGTTTACTAACAGAAACCCTACATTTCATACACCATACGAGATTTACAAGCAGCAAACAACTCAATGGACATTAGAGAAGATCAAAAAGAAGAGAAAAAAAGGTTTTAAAAAAAATGTATTGCTAGTCTATTTCTGATTTGCAGGTGGTTAAGCTTTAAGTCTGTTATGAAGAAAGCGCAAGCTCGGCCCATGCCAGAGAAGCAGATGCTGTGAGATCAGCAGGTACAGATGTGTCAATACCACTTTCCAACATGGAGCACAAGTCCCGCATGGAGGTCCTGGTGCTCAACTCTGGATGGGTACACAGATTTACCACTTCGCATATTACCTTCAGGTCCTCATATCTGAAATGTTTCAACTGGGGATCCACGACATATGACATGACATCGGGTATTTCTAGAAATTCTTTAGCCTGCAGCAAATAAGTAGAGACTTACCATTAGAAAAGCTAAGTTCATTTTTCCTTCTTAAGCTTATCCAAACATTCTAGCAACTTTCCACGGAAACAGATCAAGCGGGAAGAGAGTACAATCGAGAAAATCATGAAAAAGAAAGTAATTCTTAATTCCTACCCAATCCACTAAGCAGCCTTTATCTTTGCAGTATGGTGGTCTCCCGCTGATTATTTCCAGTAGAATCACCCCGAATGCATAGATATTGCCCTGGATGTTAAGATGACGCCCTTCCAAAGAATTTGGAAGAACACAAACAGCACCTTCACTGCTGATGGCACCCGAGCTCTTTTCCGATCGTGACAGAATAGTCTTCCAGCTCTCGAAGTCAACCAGCTGCAAGAGAAGTTAGGAATAACATAATAAGAATCTGCGTATGATGGAGATACAATATTACCACGCAAAGATAAAAAACATTAGGATAGATAATCATACATACATGCATAAATTACATACATAATACATAAAATACATCGCATCATAAAAGCCAGATATACAGCAGTAGTATAGAACTTTAACTTTATGGTTTTGGAAATAACGTCGGTTTCGAATAGACAGATTGACAAGTGATCAGGCCTCACCTTGGGAGAAAAATCATCAGTAAGATATACAGCACTAGAATTCAATTCAGATACTGTAAATGGTGGATCAAGTTCCACGTGCAGGTACTTCAGTCCCTTTGCAATGCCTAAAATAATTTTCATACGCCGTGTCCAAGATAATTGACATCCTTCTCCATCTATAATCAATCAGCGGGCTTCAGTTTTCAGCTCATGGAAGCTGCTCGGATTACATCAAAAAGTTCTAAAACGAACAGAAAAGAGAGAAGAACAAAGGAAAAGAAATTCTAACAGTGAAGGTGCTCATAAAGTGTTCCATTCGATGCATATTCGAACACTAGTATCCTTGTAAATGGACTGCTTTCTGAGCAGTACCCTAACAATTTTCCAGTGTTTTCATGATCTAGTCTTGCCAAATCTGCCACCTGAACCGTGCAATAACATTACTTACTCACACATTTCATAAGATACACAAGCAGCAATAACCAACTGTTCAATGAAGTGAGACGAGATACCTCTTTCTGGAAGTAAAGCTCGAGGTAGCCTGTCCAATGCTCTTCTTTGATGCAAAGGGATATAACAGCAATTTCAGGCCCACCTTTCATGGTGCCTTTGTATACCAGGCTATCTGGAGAGGATCCAATGATGTTACTGAAATCTTCACAGGCTACCTCAAGTTCTTGTCTGCTGTATCTCACGATATGCTTCAGTACTTCAGAATCTGCTCATTGATTTCACTCAATTTAAGCACAATAGAGCATTGAAACTTCGCCCCTGTTTGGTGCTCATTATCTCTATAAAAAATAGAGAGAGAGAGAGAGAGAGAGAGAGTTTTGAATAGTATTTTTACGAGAATGTGCGGTTAAAGAGTAGGGAAAAGTTTTGGATTTATGTGCAGAATATTTTAGTGTGGATGTGGGGTTGAAGAAAATCCTGTAGCGAAAAGAGTTTTAAAACAATGGGCACCAAATAGGGGCTTCATATGTGAATTGATATAAATGTTACAGGAATAGAATTCAGGTGGTCGAGTCTAACCTATGCAAATTGTAGTGTAGTCCCTCTCACTTGCAGATTTCTTCCAAGGGATAATGATAGAAGACTCGCTCTTGCACTTCTGAACTGCAGTGAGCATAGCAATGACAAAGAGAGAACCCACCATAACTCCTGTCACTATTTCAAGAGCCAAAAGCCACGCAGGCTTCGGCGAATTAACTTGATGTTTGGATCTGCCTTCTACAGGCCGGTGTTTGGTGTTAACTACTGGATGGTTTTTAGTGGGTGGAGCACCACCTGACATAAAGTTTTTGACATTATTATCCACATGAAATAATTGATTTATGATGACTCCCAATGCCTTCTTAATTGAAGCTTCATAGGATTTATTTGATTAAGTCAATGAAGATCAAATCTAACCACAACGCAAGACAGGCCACTTCAGAGAAACACAAGCAGATACTTGCACAATTGAGTCATTCTATAGTCATTGTTGTTAATTTATATTTACAATTGATGAAAACGTAAAATATAATTCTCGACCTTTCTCCTCATGGGGACAGAGGGTTTATTTGAAAATCTTAAGTGTTTATTCGTCACCTACCACATTGTGCCGTAGAACGCTGCTTGATATCTTTATCCTGGAGGCAATTTCCTTGAAAGCTTGATCTATAAAGCAAACATTAAAACCCACAAAGGAAAAGGTAAAGGAAAAAAGAAAAGAAGTGAAATCAAAGACATATAATACCTAGGAAGAAACCCCAAGCACTCGGGAATGCTTCCAACAAAAAAGTTATATGAGAAATCTGCAGCTTTTAATTGGGATGATAGACAAAAACCCATTGGGCGGCCATTTGAAGCATACCTAATAGAATTGTATGAAGAAACGATATTACGAAATGCATTCTTGAGATTGAAATGCAAGCTCTAGTTGGAAATTGAATATTGAATGAACCTCAGCAATCAAATAGGATTTCTACCATGATACAAGCTCACATACACTCAACGTACAGAAAGAAACTCGTACAAGGGTAAAAGTACTGAAATGTTAGGTTTAAACATTCTGCAACAGAAATGCAGATATGTCTAGACTCCATCTGCATCAGTCTCTAAAAAATTTCAGCAATAGATGGACCATTGATTATACAATGCATTGCACCATTTGAACACACTGAAAAATGTATTAGAGTTTCCATATAAATAGAAACAATCAGGAAAGGATGCATCTTCTTACATTCCACGAGTGCTGGATGGAATTGCCGAGGCATTGCTAGCAGGGATGGTTCCCATAAGCTTATTCCTATCAAGTCGAAGTTCTTCGAGGTATTTCAAGTTTCCAATCTCAGAAGGCAACTTTCCAGTCAACCCATTGAATTGAAGATTTCTATATAAAAGAATAGAAGCCACAAAATGAGAAAAAGACAGAAATGAAAAGGAAAAGTCTACTTAGAATCTAAACATCTAACATTCATGGACCACTGACATTTTCATAACAACAGTTAAATTTCCAATCTGCGGAGGAATTGCTCCTGTAAGCTGGTTTGAAGACAAATCCAAGACCTTGAGGTCTTTCAACATGCCAATTTCTTTAGGTATTGTACCAATTAGCAAATTCCCACGCAACATTCTGTCAATCAACAGCAGACTTAAAGTTTAAATCAATCACATCCCAGTTCTAAAATAAGTCAAATAAATCAGCTTTAAAAAAACCCCAAAACTTACAATTCTTGCAAATTTGATAGTAGATACAATTCTGGTGCAATGAAACCCCTTAAAGATGCCCCCGATATGTTACTGCAACATGGAGCAGCATCACAAATGAGAATTCAAGTGTGACACTTTAAGTATAGTGCTATCACTTCCAAATTGTAATCAAGAATGTGGCAATGCAATGAATGCATACACATAAGTGTAATGATTCGAACAAACTTTTCAAATGAACTTAGGCAGACAGAAAATCTTACAGCTTTATGACATAATCTCTAGCCATAGAACAAGAAATGCCAGTCCAGTCACAAGGATCTGAGTCCAGCGGGTTCCAATTTGACAAAACCAGTAATGGGTCCTCAATTATAGCCCTCTTGAAGGATGTTAAAGCCTTAACTGACAAAACCCACAAATTCCTCAGTCAGAAAAATGAACTGAACCGTAAAATATACAATTACTTTATGCTATACATAAGTATTATATTTATCAACAATTATTATCTACTATTTTTGCAGAATTAAATCAAATAACAACCCACATTAATGTAAAAAGTAGAAATATTCCCAAATTATTGAGAAGTGACTGAATCAAGAATTAAGATCTGTGAAAAATAAAACAAAACTGAATAAACATTACCTTCATTTACTGGAAATGCATCACTGACTGCAAGAAAGAGTTGTAAACAGAGCAAAAGAACTTGAAATGAAGCAAAAACTCCCATTTTTCTTCTACTCTCATACACGCAAAGCTACACTCTCACGAACTTAAAGAACCTATCAAATAGAACTTTTCAAGAAACTCAAAAAGAATCAAAAAGCAAAAGGACCTGCAACAGTAAATGCTAAAAATCAATGCAAACAGTTAAAGAAAGAGCACAATGTGGGTGATAACTCGTTATCAAAGAACCAAAAAAAAAAAAGGATTAAAGGAGAAAAGAAGATTCTTGATATTAAAAAGGAAAAATTAAGAAAACTCAAAAAAAGAAAGCTCAAGGGTAAATATATGAATCAAAAAATAACAACCCATAAAGGCAAATCCACTGGAACATCAAAGAGTTCAAAAGAAGCCCAACAATGGGGTAAACTTGGACTCGAAGAGAGGTTTGGTGTCAGAAACAGAGAGAGGTAGACGGTGTAAGTAAAGGAAAAAGATCAAAAAACCAAAAAATTATTCTGAAATTCTTGCAGAGAGGGTTACAGAGAGTGTGGAATGTTTTTGTTTGTTTGTGATGAAGGGTAAATGAAGGGGAAAAAAATGGCGGTTTTTTATTTTATTTTATTTTGTTAAGTGGGTTTAGTGGCGTAATTAACAGCTTTACTTAAGTTACTTATAACAGGTGAGAAGATAAAGCCTTTATTTCGTGATATGATATGCTCAGTTTTATTTCTCATTTTCTCTTTGTGCTTTTAATGGCTACGTGCTTCGAACCCTAAGTATTAAGGGTGGACAAAAATCGATCAAACTCGATCGAACTGAACCAACCGTGTTGGGTCGATTTTTTTCCATTTTTTTACTCGGTTCGATTTTTGGCAAGTTTAANTTGTGCTTTTAATGGCTACGTGCTTCGAACCCTAAGTATTAAGGGTGGACAAAAATCGATCAAACTCGATCGAACTGAACCAACCGTGTTGGGTCGATTTTTTTCCATTTTTTTACTCGGTTCGATTTTTGGCAAGTTTAAGCGGGTCGGGTATGGGTTAACCCACCCAACCCGACAAAATCGACCCGACCCGACCCTCCATAAAAAAAAAAAAAGATCGATTTTTTGTCAAATTAAAAGTTAAAACCCTAAACTTGGAAACACCATTGAATTCTCACTAGATTCCAATGAAAAAAAAAAGGATTATATTCTTCTCCATCCATGGAGATTGGTGTCGAAAAATTTTCGTCACACTCTCTTTCATTTATCCATCCACATATTTATGCAATTTCTCCACTTGGAATAGTCTCCAATCCCTCAATGGGTGAAGTCATCAGTTTTCATCGCCCAAATTTGAAAGATCAAAGTACTTGGTTGGAATATGTGAGTATGAAGAAATCACAGAGGATTCTTTTAAGTGATTTCTTCAGGTGAATTTAATGAAGAGGAAAAATCAAGATCATCTCACAAGAAGAAGTCTAATTGTGGATCATAAAATTTGCTTTGATCAGGGTTTGATCCTTGATCAGGGTTTGATCCTGTGAGGGTAAAGGTTTCCCAAGAGAGAAGAATTCTATCTGATTGCATTATTTTCTTTTTTGTATTTGAGGGCTGTTGAGTTCCAATGTCAAGTATAATTTATATATATCAATTTGGGGATAGATTTTGACACAAAACAAGAATAAAATATAGAAGAAAGACTCCTCTATTGTTTTCATATTAAATAGAATTCTTATGAAACGTGTATATCCTTTTTATACATTAGCGGCATAAAGATTGATGGAGAATAATTGATTTATTTTCTGGACCAACCCAACCGACACATAATTAGGTGAGGTTGGGTTTCAACATTTACATGGGTTAGGTTGAGTTAGATTTCGAACAAATCGATAATATTGGATTGAGGCAAAAACCAACACAATCCAACCTATGTCCACCTCTGCTAAGTATTGTGCATTCACGCACCAGTTGGACCGTTTGGCCTTTGCAGATGGAGTCATTACTGTCTTTGTCACTTTGTGCAAAGGAAAAAAAATATCGTTCCTATGAGAATTGAGATAATTTTTGAAGTGCAATTATCATCATTGTCCATTAGTAGATATGGCAACGAGCGAGCTAACCCTCCCTATCCTTTGTATTGTTAGGATTTAGGAATTTTCAAGAAGTGGAAATTAAGGAGAGGAGCAATGATTAAAATCTCATTTCTCTCTCATTTACTTATTTATTTTTAAATACAAGTTAAATTTAAAAAAAAAAATATTTAAGAGTTAGGACAAAATTAAAGAAAAAGACTTGTAGTGAATATCACTATATCAACAATTATAGAAATATCAAAATTAGTACATTGCGATGCCGTTTGTAATAAATAGCAGTTTGACTTCCTTTTCTCCTCCTCGAAATAAGGTAAAGGGTCCTTTAGCTGGATAAATAGAGATAGATATCCATTTTCAACTAATCAAATTTTGGATTCTTTTGTTGCTCATTTTGAGCAAGTGAATCTTGATATTTTTATTTGAATTTTTTTTTTTACCTCTCTGTTTCGATTTTTTCCATCGATTACAAAGAATTTTGCTCTTCCGATTCATGAGCTTTTGCAAAATCAGAATTCCGCGGTAAAGAGGAATTCAATTGAGTAAGGGATCTCTAAAAGCTTTAAAGCAATGCAATTAACATGTTTACACGCAAGAGAGTATATAGATAAAGAACCTTATTTTCACAAAAACCTTTCTATTTTCGTATTAAGTTTTTCCAATTTCTCGGCACTTGGCTCACGATTTTCATTCACAATTTCTCCGTCCTGGGTTTCGATAGTCTTTTTGAGTGCAAAAATTCTAGATTCTTCTCTTAGGGTCCACTTATCACGATATGTTATTATTCCAACGATACGATGATTATGGAGTAAAATAGAAAATTATGGAAAAAGAAAGTTCCACTCTTTAAAGTTCAAACAGCTGTTAAACAACATACTTAGCTATAATTATTATTAATTATACTTGATTGGATTCTTTTCTTGTCACAGTTTTGTTTTTGGGTTAGGCAAGCATTAACTATAACTCATTAGTGACTATATATAAATTATTTAAGCATTGAATTATGGGCTAGTCCTCAACTTGGATTGGTCGATTCAGTCCAATTTTGCATAATTCAAATGGTTAAAATTTTATTTTGAACCGAATCTAACCCCAATTTCAACTTAGTTCGGGGAAATAGAAAATTAAATCGAATGTCCATTTTAATTTTAGGGTGTGTTTGGGCCACATTATTTTGAAAGAATGTATTCTGAAATAATAGATTAATGAAGAACGTGTGATTGAAAAAACAAGGAAAAGTTATTTTGAAACGAATCTAACCTCAATTTCAACTTAGTTTGGGGAATGGAAAATTGAATCAAATTTTCATTTAAATTTTAAATAAATATTAAATATTTAACTGTAGTCGATGAGTAGATGTCCCACAATGGACCGTACAAAGGAGTAAAAAGTCAATACAGTTTGTTATTGATTTGAAATTTCCACATAAATCTCAATATTGTAATCTTTAGTATTTATTTTATTATTTCATATATACTTTAATGGCCTCTTTCTTATTTTAACAACCAAATCCTAATAATTTATTGCAGTCCATAAAGAAGACAAGAAGATTGTTTGAGCATGAAGGATTCTCATGATAGTGCTTCCAAACAAAATCATACAAACACTCCTTATTTTTTTGAAAGTGAGAAAGTGAAATACTATTCGATTAAACAGTTGAAACTCAACACTGAGTCGATATTTGTAATAAAAGTGAAATGCTATTCGATTGTGCAATTATTTTTAAATTTAAATTTTTTTATTGGATTTGTCACGACGTTTGAAAAGCTATAATAATACTAAGCATGTTGGGATGGGACCCTTTAGTCTTTCTCTCGCACTAAGTTATCTTGACATGAACATCTATTCATGTGCTCTTTTTTTTGTTCTAATTTAACGTGCAAGATGTCTTTGAAAATCATATTTTTATTATCGTGTTACAAAAATAAATATGATTGATAAAATTATTATTAGAGGATCATACACGAATTGTAAAGTTACGAAAATGTAATCGGAAAAATATTATAAAGTCTTACTAAAATTAAT
>CAIGRR010526002.1:0-11620 GCA_903798365.1 Fraxinus sp. 1973-6204
TTTCTTTAAGCACTTCCAGGACTTTCGTCCTTCTCTCTCTTATGTTTTTCAGGTTCGTGTTGGGTGTGGGGATCGGCGGAGATTACCCATTATCGGCGACTATTATGTCGGAGTTCTCGAACCGGAAGACACGTGGTTCGTTCATAGCTGCTGTTTTCTCCATGCAGGGGTTTGGGATTCTGGTGAGCTCCACTGTGACTATGATAGTTTGTGCTATATTCAACCGGGCATCAAATTATCCGTCTCCATATCACACGCCGGAGTCGGCAGACCTGGCATGGAGGCTTATACTGATGATCGGTGCAGTGCCGGCGGGATTGACTTATTACTGGCGGATGATGATGCCTGAGACTGCCAGGTCAGGTTTCAAAACTTGAATAATTGTCCTTTTTTCCTTTTTGTTTTTCAAAATTAATAATGTTCAGATTATACATGATTGCTTTAAACGTTTATATTTCATTTGATCTAGGCCGATTAATTAATTTTAGTATTCATATTCATCTTTGTATCTTAATTATGTTCACGAAATATGGTTAAATTTAACAGGTATACAGCTTTGGTGGAGAGAAATGTAATACAAGCAACCAAAGACATGCACAAAGTGCTAGACGTTTCGTTGAGTCAAATTGCAGAGGAGGAGAGTCTACCAAATCCACCATCTTATTCCCTTTTCTCCAAAGAATTCCTTCGCCGCCAAGCCATGGACGCGACCTTTTCTCTTGCGCTGCCAACTGGTTCTTAGTCGATGTCGTTTTCTACGGCAGCAACCTTTTCCAGTCAAAAATATATGAAAATGGTCACTATCTTCGGCACAAGCGCGAAGTAAATGCATTTGAAGACGCCTTTCAGTATGCGAAACTCCAAGCAATTATAGCAATCTGTTCCACGATCCCCGGCTATTTTGCAACTGTTTACTTAATTGATCGAGTTGGGAGAGTCAAAATCCAAATAATGGGCTTCTTTTTCATGGCACTAGGCATGTTTGCAATAGGAATACCATACTCCATACATCAGGCCAGCCACGCCAATACAGGATTCATGTTTTTGTATGGTCTAACATTTTTCTTCTCAAATTTTGGACCAAACACAACCACTTTCATTGTCCCGGCTGAACTTTTCCCAGCTCGATTCCGATCAACTTGCCATGGTATTTCAGGAGCTGCAGGGAAAATAGGTGCAATTATTGGTTCGGTCGGGATTTTATGGGCTTCTCATAATAAGAAAAAGAAGGATTATACTAAAGCAGCCTCTTTGGTGATCTTAGGTGGGATTTGTATTTTGGGAATGATCGTTACATATTTCTTCACTCGTGAAACCAAAGGAAGATCACTTGAAGAGAATGAAAATGAAGATGAAACCACTGGTGTATGCATCTTGCGTTGCTTTACAAATCCGTGCATCTGCCGACAAGCATCTAATAATCAAGTTAGTGATGCTTAGAGCATCCCGGCTCAAGTGACTCAACAATTCGAGTTTTTTCGAGTGTTAATAGCAGAAGGTTGAGTCAATCAAGACGGGTCTTGGCGACAAGACTTGAAGATTTTACAAGTAATATATATGAATTTTAATCTGCTTCCTAATGCTTCATGTATGTATATTTTGGTCATTTGTTTTGTCCAATCTCTTCTCTGCTGTGTACGAAGACAACTGGTCAAGTTGCTTGTAGGGTTATAGAAAAATTCTGTAATTGAGTTTGTGACGAGGGAGCATGTGATATTTCAAAGAAAAATAAAGACCAAAAGGTACTTAGAATGTATCATATAAATATTATTTCACTGCGCATATTAGATAAATTCCCAACGCTTTCTTGGGTAGTGAGGGGCATAAGATCATTTAAATTAATTGTTGAATACTTTATTCAAATTATTTCTTATATCTTATTCGCCTTTAATTCAAATCAACGGTAATCCAACTAGTTGGTTTCTCGATCGGAATAAAGCTTGTGCCCCAGGCTCAATGACCAACTGCTGACAGGGATTTAAAATTAATGTCACGTGTTGTGTGGGTTTTGGAGGGAAAAGTTAATGTCACGTGAGAGAGAGAGTACCAATCTCTTACACATCACAGCAGATTTACGGGAAACGGAGTGAGAAATACACGGAACAAGAGCAGAAAAGAATTACGGGAGAGAGAGTGAGAAATACACACGGATTGAGACATTGAAAATCGCTGTTTCCGCTCGACCCACCCGACAATAACACGCCGGAAACTTTATTAAACCCTGAAATTGGTTGAAAATCAGTCTTCGACGATTTGCTGGAAGCTTTGTTACCAAATTTTTTGGTTAGTTTCTGCGGCAAATCGTGAATAATAATATGTAAATGAGTATTAGAAATTTGTCTCACACGCCGGAAACTTTATTAAACCCTTCAATTGACTGAAAATCGTTGTCTTGGACGATTTGCTGGAAGCTTTGGTAGTGGTACCAAATATTTTGGTTAGTTTCTGCTGTAGATCAAGAATAATAATATGTAAATGAGTAGTAGAAATTTGTCTCACTTTGCTATTGATTCTTATAATAAAAATAGTTTCCTGCGATAAATTAATTGAAGAAGGGTGCATTTCATATTCTGTAAACGAGTATTAGAAATTTCTATGTATTTCGTATTTCTTGATGGTTGAATTTGATTTTCCCAAACTTGATTTTGAAAACTTCTCCTTTTTATGACGAGAGCCAAAATTTCCATGTATTTCGTATTTCATATTTGATCATATCATAATCTTTATTGGCCTCTGCTTTTGTTTAGCCTCTGTTTCTTTCTATTTGGTTTGAAGAAATTATAAAAACTCATATTATTCTGAAACAAGTCCTTTTTTAGCTATCTATCGTAGTGTTGTTAATTGTATTACTGAAAGTGACTGATTATGTTATTGCAGCTGAAGAAATTATGGATGAAGTGCCAAACGAGCATGATGATGTTTTGGTGGAAGAGGATGATGATAATGGGACGAACTCCATTAACTTAGTAGAAGGTGAAACCTCATTGGGAGACGGTGTGATTGTACCTGAGGTGGGTATGCAGTTTAAGGATTTGAAGGATATGTTTGACTTGTACAAAAAATATTCTTACGCTGTTGGTTTTCCCGTTAAGAAAAGAAACTCGAAAAGGGGAGATGACGGAGAATTGAGATATGTGACACTGACATGTAGCCGTGAAGGTCGAAGAGTTGGTAATACTAGCGAATCTTTGAAGCCACAACCAACTATTCAGATGGGCTGTAAAGCTAGAATCTTTGCATCTACAGATATTTATGGAGTCTGGAGAATTAACACGGTCCACCTCGAACACAATCATGAAACTAGCCCATCGAAGTCCAGGTTATTTCGATGTAACAGAGAGTTAAGCGCACATGTGAAACGCAAGCTACAAGTGAATGATTTGGCAGGAATTTCATTGCATAAAAGTTTCAATTCTGCAGTCGTAGAAGCGGGTGGTTATAAAAACATGAGTTGCGTGGAAAAAGATTGTCGCAATTACATTGAAAAAGTGAGACGCTTAAGACTTGAAGAAGGAGATGCCGTAGCAATACAATCATATTTTTCTAAAATGCAAGCACAGTGCTCGAGATTTTACTTCAGCATGGATTTGGACGAGGATTCGCAGTTAAGGAATCTATTTTGGGCAGATAATCGATGTAGGCAAGCTTATAAGGACTTTGGCGATGTTGTTACATTTGATACCACTTACCTTACAAACAAGTATGACATGCCTTTTGCTCCTTTTTTGGCGTCAATCATCACGGACAATCAACACTGCTTGGTTGTGGTTTAGTATCGAACGAAGACACAGATACCTTTGTGTGGTTATTTAGAACATGACTTCAGTGTATGCACGGTAAAGCACTGATTGGCATAATTACAGATCAAGACAGGGCAATGCAAATGCAATTCATATCGTTTTTCCAAATACAAGGCATAGATGGTGTTTGTGGCACATTCTGAAGAAGTTGCCTGAGAAGGTTGGATATCATGATGATAAGGCGTCGATATTTCGGGCAATACATGCATTGGTTTACGATTCGCATTTTCCTCACGAATTCGAAGAAGGTTGGGCTACTTTCATTGATTGCTATGCATTGCAAGATAATGATTGGTTGTCCGGACTATATGAGAATAGAAGTCGTTGGGTTCCTTGTTTTCTGAAGACTAGTTTCTAGGCAGGAATGTCAACAACACAAAGAAGTGAGAGTATGAATGCATTCTTTGATGGGTATGTCCATTCTAAGACCTCATTGAAGCAGTTCGTCGAACAGCATGAGCGAGCATTGCGTAATAAAGTTGAGAAGGAGTTCCAAGCTGATTTTAAGTCATTTTCACAAATGTTACCATGTGCGACACAATATGAAATGGAGCAGCAGTTTCAATCTGTTTACACAATTTCAAAATTCAAGGAAGCGCAGGAGGAGTTCACGGGAAAGGTTTACTGTGACATCGTATCTACTTCTAAGGGGCAGTCTGGGACGATGTATAAGGTACGGGAGGATGTCATGTATGAAGGGCGCCGAAAGAAAAAAAATTTCTTTGTCACGTTTGACATAAAAAATTGTAATATTGTCTGCAGTTGTCACTTGTTTGAATATCGGGGAATAGTTTGCCAGCATTCCATTGCAGTATTGATTCGTTGCGACGTCACATCACTTCCGGAAAGGTACATACTACGAAGATGGAGGAAAGATGTGAGTAGAGTACACACCAGGGTGTTAGTAACTTACGACGGTTTGGTTTGTTCTCCTGAACAGTTAAGATACGACGACATGTGTCGCGCTTTTGCGCAGGTGGCAGACCTTGCCGCAGATGATGAAGGTGAATCACGTGTGATTATGGACTGGATAAAACATAAATGTGTAGGTCTTATGATGTCGAAGAAGTCGTGTGGTGGAAGCAATGCCATCTCGCAGCATACTATTCAAATAACTGATCAGTGCATTGATTCTCAAAATAATGCCAGCATGACTATACGTGATCCGAAATTGTCGCGCACAAAGGGGGCGCCGAAGAAGCTTCGAAGATAGGGTCCATTAGAATCGAGTTCAAAGAAAGCAAAGGTACGTTAACACCTTATAAGTTAGTGTTTATAACATTCCATTGTTGAAAATATTTAATTAGTGTTTCAGATCTTATTCCACTTTCAGGGCATTTCGGCTTCGACCAAAGGGAAGCGCCTGAGAATGAGGCAAAGTCATGTGGCAGAGAGTGTTGTTGACAACCAATTAGCTCAATCACAACAATATTCCGTGCAGACACCAATCTCATATTTACAGTATTCCGTGCCGGCAACATTCCCGTTACCCCCGTATACTAACACAAGACCATTATCCCTTTCAGGACTATTGCCGTATCCGAGTTTGATCCCTCATTCATCAGAAAATGTTATATATAGTTCACAAGGTAATAATAGTGGAAGACATTTAAACTTTAGAAGTGTATTTATTTCATTTGCGCACATCTAATGATCTCACGTATGTAGGTGAAGCCATGCCGTACTACTATCCGCCTTTACCGGATCGCTGAAGGAAGCACAAATCTGGGACTCCACTGGCCAAGTAGTTTGGTGTTCTGTAATACTTTTTTTTGCTATTGGCAGAGATGATCTTTGCTTTTTGGGATTTTGGTTTAGCATTAAGTTTGTCTGATTTCCAGTAATTAGTTTGTGATGAACATTGAACAATTATGTGCGCGATTTTTTGTAAATGGATTTGGATCACGTGTATGTGGATTTGGAGTAGATTAAATGAAGTTTTTGCTGATAGTTTCTCTCGAGGTTTTGTTTTGTTATGCAAGGGAATACTGTTATTTTTTGTTTTGGCAATTATATTGTTCATATTTACAAAAGCTTGGCATGGAGCTTAAAGTGTAAGAGCAGTTTGATCCAACTTATATATGTCAATTGCTTATATAATTTGTATATTTGAGATGGCAATTACATGCATGATTTTTTTTTTGTGCCACCGATTTTATATGCATCAATCCCATTCAAAGAATCATTGGCAGGTAGAAGTAACTGCCCTTTACATTCAATTAGTTTACAAACATAGATTCGGTCATAATAATCCTACATATACAAAACTTCATGTAATCATTCAATTAATAACTACTAATCAATGCGACGCCTCCACTCATGTATTTGACTCCGTGCTACCTTTTGCCTTGCATACCTTCACGTTCACCGAAATCCAAAGGTCTACTTCGTGTCTTCGTCGTTGACACGAATGCGAAATTCGAACATTCCTTCCATCAACTTTTCCCTTAGTCATGCCAACACTAGATTCAAATGCCCAATTGTGTGGAGTTCTGATTGCGCATTCAACCACCCATGACTGGGGACTTATGGCTTATTCTTATGGACTGTTTTTTCCCCAAGTCTTGATGGTTTTGATATTAAGAATACAACCCTTGTATCATCAGATTCATCATTTGCCTAACAAAGCCAATAAGTCTTACGAATTATTCACCAATCAAAGAAACAACAAACCCAACAAACATAAAAGAATTCAGTCAAAATTAAATAACTCAAATACCAAATTAGAGAAGACGGCCAGAGAGAAGACGAAAACGAAAAATCGAAAAAACTGAAATATAGGATCTAAATACTGGTAAATATTATAAATCATACCTTGCTCAAAATGTGGTAAATGAAAAGGACGGCTTTAACCCGGGAATGAGGGGAAAATAGGTTTCGCAGATGGTGATGGTGCGGTGCAACCGGAATCCCAAAATCGTAGGCTGCCGGAATAGCAGCCAGAGATGGTGACGGCGTTTGGAGAAGATTGTGTGGGTTTTGGCCTTTTGGGTGGAATTGATTGGGTGGGTTTGGGAGAAGGTGTCGGTTGGAGACTTGGAGTGGTGTTCCAATTTTATCATTTTATCTTTTTTTTTTTTAAGGAATTTCCACGTCAGTCGGGAACTTGTATGTCACTGAGCTGAGGTGTGTAGCGCGGTTGTTGCTTCATATACACACGCAAGACCCATATACACACGCAAGACCAACAGAAAATCAACAAAACATTCACACACGGTATTTTTTAAGAACCGAGCTGCAGTGTCACACCCTCCCTGACAGAACACACACAGTAGGGGAAGGGAAACATTTTTTTTTTTCATGCGGGTCCAACGTCGATCCCACACTCATGTGATGTTAAGTCAACCAGGTGGACAAATCAATTCGGGCAAACTAGCGTAATTCTTTTTTTAAATACACAGTGGGGGCACACTCTTGTGAGTACTCTGACGAATTTTTGTGAAAGTCATTTATGTACAACTGGATTTTTCCCTTATTTTTAGTTTTATCTGAAAAAATTAAGTAAGCGGTAGAATATTTTAATTTTAATTTCTATCCCGCCTCCTGGAAGGACCGTCCTAAATTGTTGCCATCCCTATTTCTAACTTTCATTAGACTATGATCCATACTAATTATGTTGATAACTAAAAATGATGTGTCAACTTTATATCAACTTCATTGAATTTTTGTAAATTGTTGGAATATATGAAGAACAAGGGCTAATTTCATTGATTCAAAGTTTAGAATGTAATTGAGAGAATACATTGAGTTCGAAATTTGGAGGGGACCATTTGCTCCATTTTATAGGCTTTGAAACCAAGCCACTTGTTCGCCCACGTCATTTCAACTACAGTGTCGACCTAGAAACGCATGCCACCGTAGAAATTTTGATCTCCTAATTAGTTGTCGAGGTCGACCAAACATGTTATTCTGGTGCCTAGGTCATAGATGTAGCCTATGTAATGATTAGCTGATATCTAGATAATCATTGATAGCTTGTGATTAGTCAAGAATGAGGTGTTCATGTCACGAATTCCATTTCTCATTTTGGGAGTGGTTGATGGCTATGTAGGGGCGACTAGGAATTGTGAATTATGATATGCCTTTCGATAAAGATGGCCATGCTCTGAGTGTGTGTTCGACATGACAGTAGCTCTAAAACAATCCTTTAATCTCTTTTTAACAAGATAAGAGATCGGACACCAACAAACCATGCTCGATATATTTACAAGAATCAATAAAAAAATAACTCTTAGATGATGAAGTTTATATCAAAGTAGAGAACGATAGACATCGTGTATATTAATCGGACAAGCGAGGTTACTATTAGGTGTGGGCATGGGTTGGGTCGAGGCAAACGTGGGCATGGGTTGGGTCGAGGCGGTGTTTGCCTCAACCCAAACCCAACCCAACATGATAATTTTGATCATAATTTAACCAAACCCAACCTGTGTAAAGGTTAAAACCCAACCCAACACAATCAAGTATCGGTCAGGTTAGCTTGGTCGGTTTAGGACAACTTATCAACAAAGATTAAAGTAGGCGGGTCGGGTCGGACGGATTTATAATTGGCTTATGACTTATATAATATTAGGTCTCTATAGTTGCAATGACCAAAAAATCTGAATTATTTTGGCACTTCATGCCCGAAAATGTTACACGGACAGATTGATATTAAATTATATGAAGTTAAGAAATATTTTTGGCAATTAAAATATTTTTGTGTTGAATGTGTATTTGCTTATACTATTTTTTATAAAATGCATTATATCCAAATCTAATGTTATTCTATGAGTTTCAATGTCATGTGTCATATTCAAGACTTCTCGTGTATCGCGTTTGTGTATATAGAACCTAGTTAATTAGTAGTATATAATTTGTATATGGTTTCTTCAAAATTTTCAACTATTGCACAAAATTTTCCCAACAAAAACAGACATTTTAATCTAAATTTTTCTGAATATTGTAGTTCTTGAAGGTTGTGTGAAAAAGTAGAGTGACTCAATCTCGTCCAAACAACATTATAACACTTGTAAAATTCATAAATATAGTCGGGTTAGGTTGGGCGGGTTTATTCGATTTTCATGAGTTAACCATAACCCGACCCGACCCAACTCACATACACAACCAACCCATCCAACCCTTGTAAAAATAACCAAAAAAATTGACCCGACCCGATCGGATTGGTTCTATTTGAACGAGTTCGATCAAATTTTGCTCACCCCTAGTTACTATTCAACAAAAGTTGGCAATGAAGCAATAAACAAACTACAAAGTGCGATCATGTAGATTTGGTTAGGAAGGTGAGATAGTAAATGCACATGGGTGGGGACCGATAGGTCCACTATTCTCGACAAAATTTAATTAAAGAAAGTTGGTGTGTGTGTGTGTGTGTGTGTGGGGCGGGGGGTGGGGGGGGTGGGGGCTTAATTAAAATTTTATTTTCTATTTTGTTTAATCCTAATTAGAAGTAGGACAATAAAATATAACTATTTAACTCCAATTAAGTCTTTGTTTGGCTATTGTTAATAATCAGTCAAATAACTTTTTATTCATATATTTTGTAGGACGTGCAAATAGTACCAACTTATTTACCAAGCATTTTTATCTATTTATAATTTAAATAATTTACAAACAACTCCCAAACATATTCTACAAAGTACTAAGACCAACATTATGCATAATAAGGAGTTCAAGAAAAAAAAAAATTCTACGTAATAAGCATATCGTGTCATACTAAAGAGTCGAAAAGAGAGTCACATTGAATATTTATTATTATCATAACACAAAACGTAATTATTATTAAATTATTATTTCTTCAAAATGCCTATATGTCAAATTCACAAGAGCACGAGATCATTTGCAACCATTGAGTTGGTGAAATTCATTACTACCAACAACCATGACCACGGCAATGTACAGTTGTGAGCCATATGAATTAAATTTTGGATAAGATATGTCTTATAAATATCGACCCAATTAATTTCTCATATACGATGTTTCTATCGAAAAATGGTTTGAGATATTATGTCTCGATCTAAAAGCTGATCCATGTCTAAATTTCTTATGAGTTAGAGGTTGTTGATCGATTGAGTTCAATTTGCTGAAGTTCATGAATGAGCTTGCGTTTTGATCTGATTTGTATTTTAGACACATATTATGCACGATTTTAGTCGTTTTATTATACGTGAAAGATAGTTTCTTGCTTCTCATTTAAGGGCATGTTTGGTTAAGCTTTCGACGTTTACTCTTGAGCAAATAAGTTTATTACTTACAGGTAATTAAAAAAAAAGTTAGGTGGGTTGTTTTCAATTTCTTTCAAATATAAAAGGGAAAAAGGAAATCAAAACATCTTAATCTTATGATAAGTATGTGGGTCGACATGTCGGTTACGTGTACGGTTATAAATATTTCTCTTTTTAAAAATATCTTACAAGTTAAAAAAATAAGTATATAAAAAGTGCTCCTATCAAAGTTTGACACAGTATCGAAGCGGATAAAAAGAGTGATGCGTTCAATTTTCAAAAGCCAAAATAATTGAGGCCTAGTGATTCATGTGATATGCAAAGTCCAATAAACAAATGACCTTACTTATCTTTTAAATCAAATAAGGAAAAAAATCTAAACATAAAATACAATAATAGTAAAAATAAAAATGGGGACCTATTGGATCCCACCTGCCTCCACCACTACTTATATAAACGAACTACGTTATTGTATATCGGGGTGGGAAAAAATCAACCAGCCCGATAAAATCGCCCAAATCGAACTGACTCGACCGATTTGAGTCGATTTTTTTTTCGATTTTGTGACTGTGTTGGCAGATTGAGTTAGGTCGGTTTATGGATTAAACCATAAAAATCAAAGAAACTTGCTCAAGCCGACCTGCCTACTTAAAAAAAAAAAAGGGAAAAGCGAAAGCAAAAGAAATAAAAAGCCTAGCATCTTCACTCCATTCGTAAACTCATAACCAATAGAAGCCCTAAAAAAAATCTCTCTATTCTCTCATTCTCTCCTGTTCCCGCTCAAATCGTCGACGGTGCTAGTAGCCATCTTCGTTTTTCAGTTCTCCACATCGGTCACGGACGTTCGGTGCTAGAAAACCCACAAGCCAAGTATATTATTTTATTCATTTTTCTCCTCCTATTTCTTTTTGTCTCAAAAATTTGGCGTCTCCTACAAAATTCCTTATCCGATATCTCTTTTGAAGCGAACCCTAGAACCTATACAACTCAAATACGAGAATTACATCATACTCATTGACTTTTATAACCTATCTAATTTAGTCATTTTTGTCCACATACTTGCCAATTACATAATAAACTATCAAAACCTAACAAATTTTGTTACTTTGACTTTATTTCAATGTATTTTGTTGTCAACTTAATCATTTTATTTATTTATTTATTTTTGGTAAAACTANTATATATTTTTTTCATAAATTTTGTTATTTTGTCTTTATTTCTTTGTATTTTGTTGTCAACTTAATCATTTTATTTATTTATTTATTTTTGGTAAAACTAGAATCAATGTTAATGAATTCAAAAACAAATGAAGATATTCAAGGGCACAACAATTAATTTGTTTGTTTTACACGTTTTCAGGTATATTTATAATCAATTTTCAAGCTTCTTTAGTGCTTTTCTTTTACCTGATTTTTTAATTCTATTCCACATTTGGTTGTTTTGTCATATACACTCAATTACTTTACTCATTAGTAATTGATACAGGGTGTCATTAATAATTATACAAAATGGCTAAGTTATCTGATATGCACTCCACATAGAGTACCCCCATGAGGTTGTCTACCACTCCCAATGAGACCGCCTACCACCATGAGG
>CAIGRR010526010.1:0-10919 GCA_903798365.1 Fraxinus sp. 1973-6204
TTTTTTTTTTTTTATAAATTAAACGAGACACGAGCTCGCGGCTCGTTTATACCCACGAGCCGGCTCGTGGGCTCGTGTTGGAACGAGCCCACGAGCCAGCTCGTCTCGGCTCGTCAGGCGAGCCACCCCGCTCGGCTCATTTGCAACCTCTATCTATATTCGATACATTTACAATCATATATAAATATGATATGAAAATAAAGAAAGTTAGTCCATGTAAATGGGACGGAGAGAGTGCGTATGCATAACTTCACGTTCATGGTGCAAACACTCCACGCTAAACGTGCCTTTTCATATTCAAATATGTCGTTATCTCTAATTGTCCCACAATGGCGACTTCACGTTCATGGTACAAACACTCCACGCTAAACGTGTCTTTTCATATTCAAATATGTCGTTATCTCTAATTGTCCCACAATGGCGACACCTTTCTTATTTACGAAGTTGTTCTACTATACCAGACATGCATTTATTATATAATATTTATTTGTAGTAACTACAAATGGAGTGCAAGCTAATTTTGTTGACAACCATACCACAATGTTAGAATAATTAATATAAAAAGGTTGACCCCAACCTTGAGGGCTCCCATCGTCCCACCCCTAGAACATTGTGGAAGAGATAAATCGCGAGGTGTGCCTCAACAGGCCAGGATACAAGAGATGTCGTACTGGTGCCAACAAAAAGTCCAATTCCAAACACTATTAGAGGCAGGAATCAAACCCTCACACTTCGACTACCAACTCAGCTAAGTTAATATGATGCCATATGGTACTCTATCATTAGACTATTTAAAATATTGTCATCTTTTTCGTCAATTCACCTCCCTCACTTAGGATTCTGGCAACTCTTCTGACATTATTGGCAAAGTAGTTTTAACCCTTTTGTTGAACTGGAAACTGAATGTCTCTACAGACAACATCACTTGATGGATTGATGGTCCCTTTGGTGCTAGTGGTCTATTTTTTTCAATGGTATAGGGGGTCAGACTTCAGTTAATTGAATTCAATTGACAATACTTCTAGCTACCTCTTACAGCTGCTTGGATTGGACTCGAATAAAAGAAGCAAACCAAGTTTTCTTTATTGTTAAGAATTGCTAGAAACATGTATGTAAAACCAAACATGGTACCATTTGTAATTTCACTTCCAACATTATTATACCAGTACTTAGGGCATAATGGTTGGAGAGTGACTCGAGCTATGTGTTTCAGTTCCTTGATTCTTCGGGAACTGTTAGAAAATTTATTAGTTGCAATACTGTAAAGTGAAGGAAAACTTATCGACTGATGGAGTCTCGTGACATCATGATGTCCTAAAGCGAAATTGTCCGTCAATTATTGCTGCGACTTTCGTGGACGATCACCTCCAGGATTCAACAATCAAATAAACCAATTGTGCACTTATCGACTGATCGAGTCTCGTGACAGCACGATGTCCTAAAGCGAAATTGCCCGTCGATAACTGCTGCGACCTCCGTGGACAATCACCTCCAGGATACAACGATCAAATAAACCAATTGTGCAGCAATCACAAATGATTTTCAGAACTCTCAAGTGTACTCCAAAAATATATAAAATTAAGAATAATATTTTACTGTATAGAAATATACAATCTCGTTTTTGTTGTATTTTTACCAGTTGAGCACTTCATATTAATTAATTATTTCTTTCACATATTATATTTATTGTATAAATATCTAACAAGAACCTCAATGCCCTGAGCAACCCGTTCACAATTGTTGAGGTGCCTGCAGTTTGTGGACTGCATGAACACTAGGGTCTTGGGAAGGCAACATACTGGCCCATGACTTAGCCACAAAGCAGTCAATGTCCATCAGCAGACTTCGTGGATTTACCTCCCTCCTTCCCGTTCCAGTTTTTCGTTCCTTGCTCAGGTAGATGTAACCATAGATTCTTATATTACATTATTTGGACATTCTTGATATATTTTCATTATTAATTTCATGTGGTGTCAAGTGTCAACCTAGCTGGGATATCCCGGTGCACCTGTTGAACTCGTTTTTCAACCATTTTTAGTAATAAATAAATAAAAATAAAAATCAATAACAAAGGAAAATAAGCAAAAATGGATACTCTTACTTCTAACTAAAAGTCCAATGTTTAGGCTCACAGCCAAGTGCAAGTTACAAAATATACTGTTAAACATTGGAGTTTCCCATGTCAAAAATGAAGTTCAATAAATTTTTAAATGGTAGTGACTAAGTTTGAACTGCAACTCATCAAGAAAATCTACCTTTAATTCACATGAATAAAAGAATAATTGCTAAAAATTTGAAAAAAAGTTCAAATTTCAGCCGTGTCAACGTGGATATCCTTCACCTCTCAGCTGTCATCATGTCACAATGCTGCCATCATAGTAGACCTTGCGGCCTCCCTCTTCATCTCTGCAGCTTTTCCACTCCCTCTAAAATACACGTACACTTGCTACATGTCATATAGCCATCGAGTAAAGTTTAGTTACAATATGACCAACACAAAAGTCGACTAGTGTCTAGTGACCAAGGTAAGTTATACCGAACCTGTATGACCCATATGCTAATCAAGGACTCAAGGCAGAAGAATCCGAATCCAACAAGATAGAATATCTGCAAATACAAACATGTATCAAAGTTTAGACTATTTCCAGGAATATGCTTAACAAGCCTTGATGATAATAAGCAAATCCAGAAAATAATAAACGATAATCACGTTTCAAATCACAGNAACATGTATCAAAGTTTAGACTATTTCCAGGAATATGCTTAACAAGCCTTGATGATAATAAGCAAATCCAGAAAATAATAAACGATAATCACGTTTCAAATCACAGTAACGTGTCATGCTTCAAATCAAAGCTCTCTTACAATCATGTTCCAAGTCAAAAAGAAGTGACTGAACATTTCAACATGAATACCCTTGAAAGAGTTGGTCAATGACTTGAGCAAAGTAATTTTTTAATCTGCATGTGACCTTTTTAAAATTAAAGAACAAGTAAACACTTTCCGCAGCTTGACATATTCAACAATGCCATCTGGAAATAACATAAAGTTTTAACAGCATTACCCCAACCATAGCATTTCCACTTAAAACGTCAATTGCGGGCAAGATTCCACTGTCAAGTGAAAATAAATAGGATGAGCATCAGTATAATTAAAAAAAAAAAGGGGGGCCAAAAGCAAAAGATTTGAACATGATTCTTCTTTTATTCCTTATTTTGCTATTTTCATGCTTAATGTGTAGGACGCAAATGAGCGTAGCTGAGAAAATACTTGGCAAATATCAGGCTCAACCTAAATTGACGGTAACCTGTTGAGCTTCAAAATCATAAGAATTGAATCAAGTTGTTTGCACCCCTATTAATCGGGAATTGTTTTTCTCATACTCATTTTGGATTCTCTGTCTCTCTTTTGCCCGTGTGAAGTGTGTTTGTTGGGGGAGGTTAATTTCTGGTCACAAAACTTCACTACGCTAAAAGCCTTCCTTCTAAGCTAATTATGATAGAGAAAACTTACGTCAAAGATTTCCCTTTAAAAATGATTGGAGGAGCAACACAAGCGAAGATGCAGAAGCCAATGTGAAACTGTATGAATTAAGCAAAAACACAAAAGTGAGGATGTCAAAACCAATAAAGGATGACAAAATTATCATTCAAAGAATTAATTATATAATTACCAGGTAACAAAAGAAGAACCATCCAAACTTCAAAGCACTATCAGTCCTACAAAGAGAATAACCAATAAATTAATGGATAATGATTTTTAAGTGAATAAACATTATGAATACACATCAACAGATAGAAGAATAAATGGAACAAAACTACAAGCAAACTCCAGTTAAGGCTTTTTAAGCCAAAGAAAAAAGGGGAAATGAAAAATTTCAACAAAAACTTACAATTTGAACAAAAGAACTTATATTACGTCATAATATCTTGTGATTCTTAGAAAATTAATAAAAGTACGAGACAAGATACAACTCAAAAATTGCCTAGATAGAACTCCATAACCTAGAAATACATTAAATGAATGTCTAGTTACACAATCCAACAAGCCATGCACAAGTGTTCTCATTTTAGTTCGAGCAAATTTTTATAAAAAAGACCTTTCCTCCAACCCCTCAATCCACAGAGATTGAGATAAAGAAAGAGTTAGGGATGGAGGAAATATTAATACCTCATTGCACGGTAAAGAGGACGGTACCACAGCAAATAGGCTCCTGGAACACCAGTTATAAAGTAGATAATAGCAAGAAACCAGATTGTTGGACCTGCAATAGAAAGAAAAGTTAAAATAATATCAACAGTGGTTATTGATCTTTTAAGCCTTGAAAAGGCTGCAAAATGTACATCAACACCCACCTTCCCCTTTGATCCAAGCTAAACTAACTGCTACAATATTCCATAGAAGACAAACTACCAAACCTGCAGATCAGAAGTTCCAGAATATGAGCCCAATGTGCGCTGAACCAACTCATTTTCAGTCTAATACAAATTACATCCAGGAATATCTGAACATATAGTCATACATATCACTACTTACTAGTTATTAGTTTCTTTTTTTTAACTTTATGCATGCTAAAGACATCTATATGCTCCAAATTCTCAAATTTCAAGGCTGTGCTCTCCCATTGATCTACAAACAGTAACTAAACTGTGTTTGTACAAGTCCATATGTAATATTACATTTAAGTTCCCCTACTCTGAGTAACCTAAAATATGGTTAAAGGCCTGCCCCTGAAAAGACAACCAGCAGCAGAAATGAAAATAAGCGTACCTTAGCAGCGCTCATGTGTGTTTTCATAGTAAAAGCTTAGTCTGAAAATTTTAAATTGTGCTGTTCTATCCACATTAGTAAAGATAGCGAATAACACAGGCTTTAGGTGTAAAACAGGTCAGGCTAGATCATGCCACTGTGGCAAACACCCACATGGTCTGCAATTTCTGGTAGACTAGGACAGGTAAGGCTGTTCGAGAAGAATTATTCTTGGTGTACATAAAAATGTGTGGACACCTTTTCGTACCAATTTTTATGTACACCAAGCATGACCCGTCCAAGAAAAATGTGGTCAACAGATTTATTTATTTCTTTTTAGTTAATTTTTCTGAAAATAAGCTGAGAAACATGGAAAAAAAAAAGGCACGCATCGAGTGGCCTGTGGGCCTGGAGAGCGAAGACGGGTTCAGCTCATTTCTTGTGTCCAATCCACCTTTACATCTCAAATGCAGGCACACAATACAAAGTCCAAAATCACTAGAATAGAAGCACGGCAAAACGGTAGCAAGTACCTTCAGCAGTCATTTGTAGATGACTACTATGTATAACTGACTAATATTAAGAAAGGACGATTAAGAAAGACCATTTCAATTTGAAGCCCAACATAAGTAGGGAAAGACATTCACATGATCTTTAACACTTGCAAGGAATGGTGTTGTTTGCCCACCACATACAACACAGCACAAATGCATGATTGTTGGTCACTAACATTCCTCCAGCAGAAAGTAAAACAAAGATTACAAGATCATTGAAGTTCGAATCACAATACAAGAGGAAGATTTAGTAAAATAAAACCATGCAAGACTTGATAAAAATGGCTTACCCAACAATGTTGTGAATGCAACATACTGCAGCTTCTGTAGATGAATTGGAATTTCATTTGCAATGTCATGATGAATAATAGGGATATATGGTGGCCAGTTTTTTTCCTCGATAACAACTCCAGCTGCCCAAGAACATAAAAGATCAATAATATGCCGTTTACAAGATAGTAGCAAAGTTCTACCATCAGATTTAGATCTACATAAAATGTACAAAGGCGTATGAGAAAGAAAATTACATCTGGCAATAGCATCTTCCCTCCTTTTCAGTTCCTACAAAACACCAGAAAACTGATTACTGATTAACATGCGAATAAAAAGGTTGAAAACATGAGAACTTGATTTGTAACTTTCATCAAAAAATTAAATCAAAGTTCTGACTTTGAGGCCATCCACAAAAAAAGGAAAAAAGAAAATTAGGAGCTAACACGATATTGAACACTGAGTTGCCATAACAAAAAGTTGAAGTAGAACACATGGTATAATCAAAATAACTTTATATCTTATTTTGACAAAATGAGAAGGCTACAGACTTACCTGTTCCCTTTTTTTCAGTTCAGCCTCCTTAGCTTGGAGTTCCTTCTCCTTCTTTTTCAGATCCTGCATTTGCACATAACTACCATTCTGGAATCTGCTTATACAACAGATATAGGCAACCTACTGTCTATTAACAAGCATATATAGTCAATGGTATACCTTTGAACTATCAAGAGGTATATCAACAGTTGTAGAACGATCATAGCCGACAGGTTCAGGAGGAAGAGGTGAGAGCCCTGAGTTTGCAGCAGGACGGACACTTCCAGGATTCTAAAAAAACCCAGCAGGAAGAAAATGCACACAAACATGAGCAAAGTGAATAAAAATTATACCAAGATAGTTAGTGAAAATATGCAAGAACAAAGTGCTAAAAAAGTTCATGATCATGCCCCAAATTATGAGAGAGATGGAGAAAAATATCACAAACTAGAGTAAGTTGTAAGGAATATATTTAAGAGAATTGCTATAGAGTAAAAGGTGTTAGGCTGTGATTATTTTGAAAGCAAAAGAATTTGACAATAGAGGACGAAAGAATCTCAAACTTCTATATACGTTAGACAACAAATGTCATTCACAAAAAAGACTTTTTTGAAATCAACAACAAAATTAATTGAGATTTTGCCTAAGATGAAAATGAGCAAGCAATAACAGCCCGCCGACCCCTTAAAAAAATGACAACTTCTCTCAGTTAGTCAGTTTATAACTTCAATTCCCCATGAAAGAGAGATGAAACTATTATTTCCACATATATTCCTTTTCTTCTCATTCCAATTTTCTAAGCATAGCACAAAATACTATACAAAATGTGGCATTATCACCTATATAGAAAATACACGGCATGTACTCCAAATTCCCTTTCATCTAAATCCAATTATCTTTACAATCTTGATATTTGAACCCATGTACAGATGTTATCATAACAAGTCCATTGCACAATTCACTATTCCCCAGTAAAACCCTCAAATTCTCCAGAAAAAAAAATGGGGGAAAGAGAGATTATCCCTCAACCATATCTAACCTCTTTTATTGCATAACTTTTAGAAAATAAAAATATAAAACATGACAAACACATAGAGATGCATATCCAGTTCATTATGGTTGATGCAAATCAATTTAGAGGAAATATCAGGTTCTGCGGTATAAATACGCAAATTCTCCTACGTCTCAGATATACAAATCCATCTACATTCACCAATTAGTAATCTAGTAATTGCACAAAACAGCTATGGTGAAGAGAAAAATGATATACCGGAAAATTACAATAAAAGTTTCGATAGAAACATATTCAAGTAAACAGATCTGACATTCCGAACACCAAACATCAACAATCCAACCCTACATTGTGTTATCACAGTCACATTGTTTTGAAAAATCTGATAACACAAAACATTCCATCTCGATTATATCAAATACATTAACATGCAAAAATGAAAATTTACCGCAAATGGGTTAACTTCTTCTTCGCCAAAGGGATTGGAATCGTAACTGCCAGCCATTACAAAGAAATCTTATATAAAGAAACACAATGCAAACCTTAAATTTTAACAAAATGAAAAGGGATAAAAAAAAAAAAACCACAGATCTGAAGAATATTGAAAATGGGGAAATTAAAGTAAGGATAATTGGGTAAACGTGCTACGTAGAGAAAATTTACGGCCCTGTATAAATCGGAAAATTGTTATTTTTGGTAATATTTTTGTTTTCTATTTATGCTTTTTTCTTTTCTTTTTAAAGGGAAAGTGACAGTTAATTTTTCCCAGGAAAAACGTAAAAAAACAAAAGAAAGCGTTGGCGGGTGAGAGCAGAGAGTTCATGTAAGTAGGGACCATGCGGGAACATTTTGGATTAAAAAAAAAAAAAAAATTAAAATTTTGAGGTGGTCCAGCTGCACCTGCACCAACGATGTAGAAAATTATTAAAACTCATATTTTATATTATCATAGGAAATACAAAATGTCTCGTCCTTAGAGTTTGTTTGGTGGAGCTAAAAAGCGGATTAAAATTGAAAATATGATCGTTATTGAGTCTCACTCGTCTAATAAAAGTCAATAATAACTGCTAGTTTTTCAATTTTAATCCGATTTTAATCTTACCAAATACACTCTTAATGTGTTTCGAATGATTATGGTCTTTTTGAGAGTGTTACTGAGCATAGGCTGATTTGTTTTATGTAGTTCACAAATTTGTTACTAAGATTATGGCAAAACCCTAAAGTTAATTCTCGCTCGTATAATTTCGCCATTCCAAAGAAAGCTTTTATCCTAGGTCGTCTCATCAAGAGATAATTGCAGCCTTCGAACTGGCGTACTCGTGAAAATGGTGGACAAACGGTAACTTGGGTTACATGGCAATAAAAATGTATATAGTATATGACAGAGTAGACTAGTCGTTCATTCAGATATTTGTGGAGAATAGGAGTATCTTGAAGCATTAGAGACTTCTAATTCATGAATGTATGCCCATGGTCACTCTATCTTTCTTAATAAATGGCATGCCACACAACCCAATCACTACCTCGAGGGGATTAAGGCAGAATTTCTCTTGTTCCCTCTATATCTATTTAATTTACGAGCTGAATGCTTTTTATAATTCTACTAGGGGCATAAACTAGTTTGAAAATTAGATGTTTTTGTTGCACTCAACACGACCCACGTGTAGCTACTTTTTCTTTGTCGATAACAATGTGTAGTTCTTGATTTCTTTGGTCTAGAACGAATTCAATTGCATAGTAAGTACTTAGAATTGCCTTGGGTTATTGGACGAAGTAAGAAAATAATATTTTAGGATGTTAGTGAAATAATGTGGCATAAATTATAGCTATGGTGATGGAGAAATTAGGGGGAAAGAGATCCTCATAAAAGCGGTGGCACAAGTGATCCCTAACAATACAATGGGGGCTTTCAATTACCGAATCAAAGAACTGAAGGGGTGTTGGTTTTAGAGAGTTGGCAGTATTTAATCAAGCACTAATTTAATAGAATTTCCGATGTCCCCATGTGGCATTTTGATCATAGAGACATTTATTCTTTTAAGAGTGAATATCCGTTCGTGAGAAATTCCAAATGTTTGCACTTTCAAGCCCGTACAAACCCATTATCTAGGTGGTGAATTTTCTACAAGGCTTGAACATAGGCAGTCTCCCAAAGAATCAGGTTCTACAGCGGTGCTACACCTCGGTTTCTAGTCTCTGTCACGGTTATGCACAAGATGATGAGTGTATTCTACATTGTTTGGTGGAGTGATTAGTGATTGAGGAGGCTACTATTTCAATATTTTGGAAAGCTAATCATATAAACTAGGTTTTTTGTTCTCGTGATTAATAATCAAAATGGGACTTGACTTAATTAGAATCGAACTGAACCCAATCGGTGGTTTAGCCACTAATAGGTTACGGCCCAATTATTAAATTTTGGAAAAAGGACAAATATTCAATTGTATATCTTTTCCAAATGGCTGAAATAACAATCACTTATAATTTTTTAAATGGGCTAAGCAATTATATATATAAATTCAGCCCAATAAACAAACTACGAGCACACCAAATATTAACATCCAAACCCAATTAATTCACTCATTCAGAAAACAACGCATTCTTCAAAACCAATCATCTTCTTCCTCTAGCAGGTTGAAATCAACACGGTTCAGACCCGCCTCAAATTTAACTTCCTTCCATCAAAACTCAAGTTTAATACCACACAAAGTCTAGAAAAACGATTTTATGGAGAATTTTGAATTTATTTTCACAAAAATAAATTCCGCCACAGAAAACAGATTCACCGAATTGATTTAAAACACCAAGGCAAAGGCAATATAATGGCTCTGATACCAAATGTAAGACAAAAATTGATCCAGAGCAATTATGCGGAAATGAATTAGATCGAAAAACCGAAATACCATAGGGATCGATTCATACCTTCGGCCATTGATGATGTTGCAGAAGCTCTCCTTTCTACAGATAATGAAACTTCCTAACTCTCAACACTCTCAACAGATAATGTATATTGTATTTTTTTAGTGGTTGATCTTGGGGACCAAAACCTATATATATATATATATAGCCAAAACTTCCATCAAATTATGGCTTAGGTTAACTAATTGATGGTGAAACTCAAACTCACTAAATGTTGAAAATGAACCATGAATGTGGACTATCAATATGACCGTTGAAGAAATGTGAAGAGACTTCAACGGGAATGTGAAAAGATTGATCTGTGACAATTGTTGCACTTGACACGACCCACGTGTAGCTACTTTTCTTTGTCGATGACAATTTGTAGTTCTTGATTTCTTTGGTCTAGAACGAATTCAATTGCATAGTAAGTACTTAGAATTGCCTTGGGTTGTTGGATGAAGTAAGAAAATAATATTTTAGGATGTTAATTAAACAATGTGGCATAAATTATAGCTATGGTGATGGAGAAATTAGGGGGAAAGAGATCCTCATAAAAGCGATGGCACAAGTGATCCCTAACTAATTGTTTGAGAGGCATCTGGAGTTTCAGATTTGACAATAAAACCAAACAACAGAAGTTACAATTCTCTTAACCTTGAGAGCGATTTTTTGCCCTTATAATTGTCCAAAATGCGACCAAATTTCGGCAAACTCTGGCCGTCAAAGCCGACAGACATTTGTACCGGTGGACAGCCCTTCATCTCCTCTTCAATTGGCAATAAACAGCTCCTAAATCCATCAACTATACGAGCAGGAATTGCTCCCCAAAGTTCACTGGCTGCAAATCTGAAAATTGCTGGAAATCTCACCTCCGGCTACCCATTTGATCGGAACTCTTC
>CAIGRR010526037.1:0-10575 GCA_903798365.1 Fraxinus sp. 1973-6204
CTATGTGACCATCAAAAAATAACCTAGATGAAGTGAAAACAATTGTAAATTTTGTTTTGCACATTAGACTCGTGGATGAAAACAATCCAAATAGTAAGTTTTGCGGTCGTATTATAGAAAAGGAGATTGGATTTTCGTCTTACTTTAGAGTCTAAACATTGTTAATCTTAATTATATATTTGATATGTATACTGAATTAAATTAAGAAATAATAAACATATAAAACGCTCTATATATCAAACATATGCAAATAGAATACCGTGTTTCATAGTTTCCCGACATTAAAATGTAGTATTATATTTATGTACCATCCCTCGGCCCGCAACCAATCTGAATTTGCATGACACAAATTAATTTTAAAAAAATGCAACATGTTGATGGGTAGAATTCAATTGGTCTTGATAATACATCACAGTATAAAATAATATAAGATTAATGGAAAATGGACATTCAGCCATTTTAGAAAGGAGGGTCCACTGAGCTATCACTAAAATTAGGTATGTGAATCAAATTAGATAAAAGAAATTATAAATTAAAAAGAAAATCACTTTTAATTAAGTATTGCTATTGTTTGTTTTGGTAGGTCCGTAGTACTGTTTTTAGGTTCTTTTGTCCCCTACTTGTTATTATATCATAGATAAGAGGTAATGTTGCATTAGAAATAATGTTTTGTATAGTATCGATGATGTCTATAATTGTAACACGCTTGTCGTATAAGATATAGTCGATTATGCTGACCTCTGTAGCCTAATGTATCACTTAGTATACAGTGGGCATGATGACTTAACTTCATCTCATCATTTCCACGTTCCTAGACTGAAAGGTTACCCTACTTGTAGTGTCATAGGGTCCTAAATTGAAATGAAGTTCCATTTGCTTGATAAGTTTTGAGAAGTCGAAAACATGACTTTTTTTTACTTTTTTTTAATTTGCACCCCCAAAAATAAAGAAGTATGTTCTCAATATTTCTAAAGATATTAGTTTTTACCCGTGCATTGTGTTATTTTGAAGGTGATGTTAGTGTTTTATGTTAGCGTTTTAGGATTGTTTTGAATAGTTATATAAAATAGAAAGAAGATAATTTATGTTTGTTATTTTCTCGTCTGTCAGATCTGATTCAGAACAAAATCTCACAAGTTGTGTTATTTTGAAGATGATATTAATGTTTTATGTTAGCGTTTTAGGATTGTTTTGAATAGTTATATAAAATAGAAAGAAGATAATTTATGTTTGTTATTTTCTCCTCTGTCAGATCTGATTCAGAACAAAATCTCACAGGTTGTGTTATTTTGAAGATGATATTAATGTTTTATGTTAGCGTTTTAGGATTGTTTTGAATAGTTATATAAAATAGAAAGAAGATAATTTATGTTTGTTATTTTCTCTCCTGTCAGATTTGATTCAGAACAAAATTTCACAAACATAAGAATATATACCATATATACGAACAAATGTACAAAAGGGATAAGCCAATAATTCTGCATTACAAGGCTTGAATAAGGGTTCTCTCATAGACATAATAATGGTGGAAATGGAAAAATTGTTTATTTGAATGGAAGCAAAGCATAATTCAATGCAAAATACACTTTTCGAGTTCCAGAAATGAAACTGTTAGATTACAAAAGGACAAGGCAAGAAATTTTCATCACAAGGCTTCCATGATGTAGTGGCTGAAGATAAATCGAAAAATGTAAAATTAAATTACAATGCTTCCGGTTGATAATGCATCGACACCAGATTATTTTGACAGAACAAAATGTTTAAAAGCAGCAGGAAATCGCTTTTTGCTTCATGCTTGTGTCTCGCGTGTTCATGTACGGCTGGATGCTTTTGAATAATTACAAGCATGCCCCGTTTAAGAGTTTAAGCTTTTAGATTAGGTTGTTCGACAAATAACAATTATTGATAAAGTAAGTGCTCATCTGCAACATATACCAGAAATCCTGATTAAAGAATCAGACTATAGGTACAATAAATAAGATGAAAGACTGAAGATGGATTGAAAATATAGAATTCCAATAATATCCTCAAACGTACTGCAGAAACTAGTAGACATCATGAAGCAGAGGAATCTAAAAATAGACACATATCACTAATAATATAACCGTGACTTTCAACACATGATAAAATTTGTTGCAATCAACACAAGCGGTCAATTTTCTTATTTATCAGAGCACATGATAGATAGGATGCTCAATTGTTCAAAACTCAAGAATTTAGCCAACAATGGCATGTAGAAATATTCAAAATTTAGCACATACAACCTATGTCCTTCCACGAGTTTGCAATAATGTATCAATAAATATAAATATGATTAGCATATTATAACATAGAATCTAAGCCACCTCGTGTGCATATTATAAGTAGAATCTACAGAATGAAATCATACACAATTGGCTTTCCCTAAAACTTCTTATAAAATTGGATGATTTTTTCATGTACTGGCCAAAACAAACAGAAGAAAAAGCAAACCTGTGTGATGTCAATGATATTTGGAGTCATCTTTGTCCAAACGGGAACCGTGACTTTTTCATTAATCTAGCCGCAAGACTTCCTCCAACAGTGCACAATCTTGGCCAACTGCAACACCCATTCCTTCATTAACCAATGCAGGCCGGTGCAATAAATAAAAGTTATAATAATCTAACTATGCTTTCTTGCAAAGAGCAAGAGGATTGCTAGAATTACTTCTTAACTCAAACATTTACAACATAAGTGAAATGTATGAAAGCCTAATAGCTTTTCTTTTTGTTTATACAATCTGAGCATAGATGTTGAGCTAAGAGAGACAAGGATTGCGGCTAAAGCACTTGCCCGGAGAAAACAAGGTTAGAGAATAGCTTCTTTCCCTCATTAATGGCAACGGCAAAGATTTGTTATGGAGAGGTAAGAGAATAATTTGAAACTACATTATGTGGATTCTGTCGTAAAATATGAAGCCTTAAGGTATGATTAATACGCACTCTGGATAGTTGTGTTTGAATTTCAGTGATTTTTACAGGATTATTTCTTTTGTTATGTTCTTAATGAGAATTTATATGTCCATATTGTTGATCTTAAATGACATAGAAGAGAAGAGAACAATGTGAAAACCACACTCTCAAAGATATAATTTATAGCAATCGAACAACAGAAACTGGTGATTGTTAGAAGATGAAAACAAGGCCATGTGACCATATTAATTAATAACATATTCTATGATTAGAAGAATATAATTGTTCACATTAAACACGCTAACTTTACCAATGGTTCTATTTTGAGGAGTCATGCTAATGTTGAAGAAAAAATTTCATCAAATATTTGGGTGCAACGCCCTTGAATGTGATCGACCTGCCTGTTTAGGTCGTGGGAGTCGAGTCCCCCTCGTGCGATTCGGGGGCAATGTCCCCAACGGAAATCAACCTGTCCGGTCAGCTTGCGGGGGGTTAAGGGACGCTGCCCTCCTGGGGGTTCGGGGGCAACGTCCCCTACGGGGATCGACCTGCCCGGTCATATCGCGAGAGTCAAGGGGGCAGCGTCCCTCATGGGGGTTCGGAGGCAACGCCCCCGACGGAGATCGACCTAATTTTGATTTTTATGTATGTATGTATGTATGTATGTATGTATGTATGTATGAAATTGAATATTTTCTCATATTTTTGAATTAAATTATTAATAAGTGAGATTATCCCCATGTTTGACACCCATTTTATGAGAATGAGAAATTTGGAATAGTGATTGATGGGAGAATGTGTGGTGAAAAAGTGATGAAAAGTTTTATATTTGTGTGTAATATTATTTTATTTGGAGAATGCGTGGTTGAAATGAAAAAAGAGAAAAAAAAAATGAGAATGAGAATAGAATGGGTGCCAAACAAGGGCTATATTTATAGTTTGTGTAAAATATAAATAAGTAAAATTTTTGGCAAAAAATAAGAAATTAAAAAATAATGGCGTGGGTGTAGAGACACGGACGTCTGTGTCTCCAGGCTCTCCGCACTGCGCGGAGACATGGTCTTTTTTTTTTCCCTTTTCTGTTACATAAAATGTTTCAATTCATTAGCTTTTCCCTGATGAATTAAATAATATTTCGAAAGTTTGGTATCCCTCCGAGTTTTTTTCAATCGCTTAAACTTCTTGCTCTCCTAATTAGTTTTAACAAAATGCAAATATTTAAAAATTACAGATTTAATAGAATCACCAACCCGACATGTAGAACGTACAAGTTTTGGACGAGGAACATAGATATTAATTTCCTGAAGAAGCTCGTAGTCATCCTCGTCAAGCATATATTTTGACTGTCCATTATTGGTTCGATGAATGTTTATATAGTCAGATTCACTCTTCAGTTATTTCACAGTAAACATAAATAAGAAGAAAAAACATGACCAATATATAAATAAAAAACATTTTCTTCTTTTTCTGCATGTTCTCGCATGTTCTCGCCACTGTCAGCTCTATCTTAGTCCTCATCTTCATATTCCCTCTTTTAAGAGAAAGAAGGAAAAAGGAGGGAAAGTTTGAAATTTTATTGTATTTGAAGATGGAGAAGCAACAATACCAGAACAATTCTATAAATTGTAATAATAAATATGTATAGATTGAGAAGCAGCACTATCAGGAACAATTCTGGGAACGATGTTGTAGCAATCTTAACTTGTATAATAACTTTCAAATAAATAAAAATACAAAAATTAGGAAATAAACAACGGATGGAGAATAAAGGTGAGAAAATTCAGGTTTCAAGGAGATTGAACAAATCTTCTCGATTTTTTGTAGGAGAATTATAGGATAGAAACCAGGTTTGCTTCTTAAATACATAAGGGATACATGGAGATGGAGAAGATATTTATAAAATATCCATGGACGGCCGTGGAAAATATATACTAATTAGTCAACAAAGATGGCTAGGTATGGAGGGAAATATCAAATGCAAAACATATTGTAGCAAAACCAGATGAAAACATGATTAATGTGAAAACTCGTGTGACAAAAATGAACAGTGATCAGAGATTGCCTCTTTTAGAGTAGGAGTGATTATAACATGTATGTTGGGCTTAGAAGTAATTGAAATTTATTTTTTGTTATGTGATTTTCAAATTTACTTTTTATGCTAAAAAAATTACTTTTGTATAAAGCAAGATTTACATTCTGTAAATTTACTTTTAATTAACTTTTTATCTCTAAATATGTTTAGATAACTAGATTTTCGTAATATTAAGTGCTATGTTTGTGACTTAAATTCTATGTGATTTGAAAATCTGATTCATAGAGAAAGTCTAGATAATTTTGGTTTGGGAACTTGGATTGATAAGTTATCAAGTTTTATCATGAATTTGAGAGTTTAATTGGGAAAAGGATTTTGAATGGCTGAAAAAGTGTTTTGGAAGCATTATGTTCGAAATGGGGCACCTAGGTACCATCAACGAAAAAAGCAATATGGACGGGTGTCTAGGCATTAGCCCCGGGGCACACAGGCAAATAGTGGCGCTTAGGCACCGCCTGTTCAGGAAGAAATTGTTTTTATCGCGATTTTTGTAGTCTACTTTATTCAAAACATCAAAATTGAGCCCCTATAAATACTCCACGAGGTGTAGACTCTTCATAGACTTAACATAACAATTAGACCATTGTTACATATATGAGAAACTTGAGAAAATTATTTAGATTTAGATTGAGAGTATCAAATCTTGTAAACACAATTTTAGTTTGTTGGTATATGAAGTTTTCATCTTCTTCCACATAAATCATGTGTTCTTATATAATACATTATTTTCATATTACTCATATTATTCTCGTCTTTATTATTTAGCCCAATTCTCAATAAGTTGTATCGGAGCCTAGATTCTTTGGCGATTTTTGGGAGGGCTAGATTGGTTATTAAAGCGAGATTTGAACAATGTTGATTATTTATGGCAAATTAAGATACAAGTAGTTCTTGTCCAATTGAATTTGGATGATACTTTGTTGGGGGTGGATAGAATTCCCGCAACAATGATTGCAGAGGAAAAATTCCTTATTATCGAAAAGTCCTATCACGGATACATCTACATATTTCTAATCAAATTATTTAGTAATGTAGTAAAGCTGAAAAGTGCCGCTGGATTGTGATTGAAATTGGAGCACCTTTATATGACAAAGAGATTGACCAATAAGGTACACTTGAAGTAGCGCTTGTATTCTCATCGCTTGACAGAAAGTGAATTTTTGGAAGATCATCTATCAGTGTTTAAGGAAATCATCGTTGATTTGAAGACCATGGAAGTCGAGTACGATGAAGAGGATTTAGGGCTGATATTTTATGTTCGTTGAGCTTTCATATGTGACTTTTATAGATACCATTCTCTACAGTCAGGATACTCTTACTATGACGAGGTATATGATGCGCCTTATTCTAATGAGAATATGAGATATCGGGTCGTCGGATCTGAGGCCCAAGCAAAGGGTCTTGTTATTCGTGAGATGAAAACATGTGGTCATGGAATGGGAATAGTTAAGGATATCAACAGTGATAAAGTCTGTGGCATTGCAACAACAAGGGCACATGAAGAAGGATTGTTATGCGTGGCAGAACAGAAATAAGTTTGCTACTACATATTAGAATGGGCAATCAGGAAATTTCGATGATACGAGTCTTGAAGAAGAAGACTGGAACGATGGAGATCTTTTGACGATTACTAACGGTGACTCAAAACCTGACGATGATTGGATTCTTGATACGAGTTGCACTTTTCATATGTGTTCTAACCGTGATTGATTTTCTTCATATGAAATAGTTATAAGGGGTTCCATGGTGATAGGAAATAATGAGCCTTGTAAAATAGCTGATATTGGTAAGGTTGGAATCATGATATTTGATGGGACGGTCAAGATACTTGATTTAGTGGACATGTTCCAGGTTTAAACATAAATATTATCTCCTTGTGTATTCTTGATTCAAAAGAGTACATGTATACCAATAGAGACGTGGAGTTGTGAAAGTTAGCAAGGGTGCCAAGTTTGCGTTAAGGGGACAGAGAGAGTCTCTATTATATATTTTGAAAGGTTTGACGGTCACTATGGAAACAATTGCAACTTATGGTTTAATAAGTGGTAACTCATGTAGAGTTGGTTGTAATCGAGTTCCTCATAGTGATTCGAGCATGATATTGGAGAATTTTTTAGTAGCTCAGGTTGATCTAGTTGTAATCGTATTGATGATGTTGCTCATAGTGATTTGAGCAAGTCTGGAGACTTGGTTGGAGTTGGAAGTGAACGTGATGATTCAAGCAATGTTGGCGTGCAAGGCAGTTTTGTTGGTAAGAAAGGCTTGGATTTATTTCATAGTTGTTGAGTATGCCTGTCTTGTTATGAAATTTGTGTTAATGTGAAGTTTATTATGTTTGTGACTCAAATTTCATGTGATTTGGAAGTTTAATATATGGAGGAAGCTTAAATAATTTTGATTTGAAAGTTCGGTTGGATAATGGATCAAATTTCATCATGAATTAGGAGTTTGATTGGGAAAATGGCTTTGGAATTGAAGAAAAAGTGTTTTCAAAGTATTGGATCCGAAATGGGTTGTGACACCTAGGCGCCGGCGGTGAAAATAAGCAAAAGAGCTGGACTCCTAAGCGCCACCTCAAGGTGCGTGGCGCTACATGTTCGGGAAGAAATTATTTTTTTTAATCGCGATTCTTGTATTCTACTTCACTCGAAACACCAAAATTGGTTAGGCTCCTATAAATACTCCATGAGGTGTAGGTTCATCATACACTCAACATAACAATTAAATCACTGCTGTATACATTAAAAACTGGAGAGAATTGTTTAGATTTAGATTGAAAGTATCAAATCTTATAAACATAATTTTAGTTTCTTGGTATATGAAATTCTCCTCATTTTCTACATAAATCTTGTGTTGTTGTGTGATCCATTATTTTCATATTGCTCATATTATTCTTATCTTTATTATATGGCCCAATTCTCAACATTGAGTAAAACAATAACATTTTTAAAAATAACTCATGCTCGCTGACAATGTAAACAACTTACCTGTTTCCAATTTTTACAAACAAAATAAATTTATTTCAAAACAAACTTTACAAAAAAACCTACGAGCATGAGAGCATCCTCGAAAAAAACAAAAAAAAAAGGAATAGAAAAAAGTTAATCTTAAAACATTGAATAACCAAAAAATCTAAAACAACTTTTATATAACATAATTCAATCGATCAAAATCTAATTCATATCTCATGCTCCTCAATTCATCGACAATTAAAGAACTTCAAAGGTGGAAAGAACAACCCTGAAAGAGAGATGTTAAGCCAAGTGTTGTATGTGATGCATGAAATTCTATGATGGAAGCATGATTTGAATGAGGATGAGGATAGATGGAGACGAGGAGGTCAATTTTTTTTTTTTAAAAAAAAAAATGTGTTTTGGCTTATTGTATCAACCTCAATGTTGACAACTACGAGTTCTTTGACTTATACAACCTTTGTTCGATAAATGGATATATTTCATTTTCAATCCCACATTCCAATATATTCATAAGTACTAATTACTATGTGAATCATATTACTATTAATGAGACAGTCTTAAAAATAGAAGGATATGTGTTTCTGATTAATGCTACATAACCAACTCAAGGCAGTTATAATATTACATCCAGAGTTGCTAAAAAACGGATGTATTTTTTGTGATTTACGAATGTTATAAAAATCGAATTGGTTGTTGAAAAAATTGAAAATCGATTCGGGTTAACTTATGAACTGGAAATATAAAAATTGATGTAAATCCTATTTAAACGACCAATTCCATTGAAAATCGATGACCCAGATGCGATTTTGTTGAATATTTGGGTTTGTTGAAAGAAAAAATATGGTGAAGTAGCATAGAAAAGCAAGGGTTGGCTGAATATGTAGGTTTGTTTAAAGAAAAAATATGGAGAAGTAGCATAGAAAAGCAAGGGTTGAACTAATTTTTCATATTATAATAATTGTGGGAACAATATTTATAAATGAAAAAAAAAAATGAAAGCAAAATTCTGAAATCTTCAATTAATTATATTCTAAATATCTGATTTAATAATCTTTTTATTAATCACATGATTTGTATTTGGTTGGTCTGATTTTTCTTATTTATTACTTAGTCTCCATTTGAAAATTATTTATAAACAGTTTAATTTATAAATAGAGAAAAATAAGTAATAAATAAATAAAATACTTGTGTATATAATAATATGTGATTAAAAATAAACTTTTGTGAATAGTAAGTTTATTAATGAATGACCATTATATTCCAACAATCCTAGAAATTATTATCATTGTATCTCTATTCATTCCATATAAATATAGAGTTTTTGTTCTCATTATAATACACACAAATCTATTGACTTTTATTCTTTCTGCTCTTTTTCTCTCTTTTCACAACACGTTATCAGCACGATAGCTTAATTTTTCAAAATTTAGTAAATGTAGTAATTTTTTCTAAGTATAGTCATCTATCACATGTATCAAAATTAATTTGTTAACATGTGAGTTTTTTATTCATACAAGTGTAACCAATTTCTTTTTCACACGCTTACTATCATGTTGCAGTTGTGTGCATCAATACAAGTGTTTTACATTAAATTCTCATGTTTGTATCCATCATCATTGGGTTTGCTTTGCGCGTCAGTTTGTATCCATTTCCATATGTTCATTAACTTCGATACATGTGCCCGTGTAAATTTACGTATATGGTGGATTGTGCATGTAATAAAGTAGTAAAGTAGTAAGCATATAATTTATAAATGTCTAGTCTAGCTCACAGGGCACATCTCTAAGTGGTTAAAGGGAAATGTGGAAAAAACTCTAACTTTGCTTGAAGCTGCAGAGTCAAGGGTTCGAATCCTAAAATATGGATTTGACCCTTAGATAAGTGCAAGTGTATAAGTAGCCTTCCACCCTGTACCCTTTGAGGCATAACCTGCGATTTACCTCATTCACCAAGGCCTAGAGCAGGGCAGGTCGGGGCTCCCAAGGTTGGGGTTCAACCTTTTTATAAATGTCTAGTCTATTGTATCCATAATGATTGTCCATTAATTTTACGTTTATGAAAGATTAAATATGTACGTCTGTATATGAAAAAATAATTTCCTCATGGATATTTGGTGATTAATTTTATATCATGTCTTGTCTGTATAGTAATTAATATTTTTAATCTGATTATATATTTTTAGATGTTCTATTATAAACAAAAATTGATAATAAATCTCATTGTTACTCTCGAAAAGCACAACTCTACAAATATTAATATTCAAATAAAAAACATACTTAATTATGAAAAGTTAATGTTTTTAAATAATAGTTTGTTGCTACTCCTGAAATAACACAACATTATAATTAATATCACTTAAGAATATTACTTGCTCCTGAAGAGCATAAATTATAATTTTCAATATTCTAAAAGAACATTGACATATTGCTCTTGAAAGAATAATAATAAAATATAATGTGCTTTCGAAGTAGCACATGTTTCGAAGAACATATTATTTAATATTAGTGTTTATCCCTAAAGGAAAATACGTAACTTATGTCATGTTAATATTGACTACTAGATGTTTAACCGTATT
>CAIGRR010526058.1:0-13692 GCA_903798365.1 Fraxinus sp. 1973-6204
AAAACAAAGTCTTTATATAGTATTCAACAAGACTACTTAAAGGTAGCTTAGGCACCTCCACTTTTGGGATAACATCATTAAGCTTTTGATTATGACTTTTTTTTTTTTTAAATAAAGATATGTGTAAGTGGGTTTGGTCGGTTAACCAACGGTTTGAGGTTTTAAACTATGGTCGAACCGACCTATCATGGTTTTGTTTAAATTTAAACCAAACCAAACCAAATCGATTAACTATGTCAAACTGACCTGAACCAACCCGAGTCAGTTCGGTTCGATCTATTTGGTCGACTTTTTTATTTTCTTTCGTCCAAGCATAATTACAGTTATAGTGTCGACACTTTCAGTTTTTTCACCAAAAGTGTCGACACATATACACATCTTATTCAAGTATTGAAATTAATCTTCCTCACAACATGTCCTTTTCTATGTTATAGGTTAAATCAAGGACTTAAGTTGTTAGTATTGTGCCTAGTTCCAATAACTGATAGGGTGCAATAACTTCATTTTATTATCAATGTAATTAATTTATTTAGCGGTATCTTCGTTACATTGCTTATTTAGATAAATGATTATAGATAATAGTGTTTCAAGTGTGATATATATAGACACACACACAAATACATGTATGTATATGTATATATACATGTACATCAACTCTCGACACTCATCATATATATATATATGATCGTAAATTAAGGCGATGCCAATTTTTTAGATATCGCTTGTTAGATTAAAAAAAACGAGAGTAATATGACATGATGAAAATAACAATTAAGAACACCAAGATTTAAGTAGAAAAACACCGTGGGAAGAAGATGAGAATTTAATATTAGATGAAAGAATTCAAGATCTCGCACTTACAACTTGTTGTAAATCACAATGAAGAGTCAATTATATATAGAGTATATGCCAAACTCTAATTATGGTGTTATATACGGAAAGAATATCTTAAAATTCGTTAAAGCATGAAACATGCTTGGGTCGGATAACATCGGCACTTGAGCATTAAAGCTTGCGTGCAGTGAGTGATGCATGGCGCTCGAGTGCCCAACCTCGCAAATAGAAAGCAGCGAGATGGTGCTTCGTCTAGTGCTCTGGCGCTTAATCCCTCTTCCAAATCTGATTTTCGCACCCAATTGATATCTAGACGTCGTCAGGATTTGGCGCTTGGGAACCTAATCTCTTTCCCCAAAAAACTCCCAAATCCATATTTTGACTTCTTCAAAGCCTTCTTCAACCAAAATGCCAATACCCAATAGCATTTGGATAATAGTTCAACAAATCTCTACATTAACACAAATTCCACTATAGTGAAAGAAGCTTTAAAAATTCTCCACATGGAGATGAATTCCACTACAAAGAATAGAACTTGAATCTTCAACAAAAATTCTCCACCCCTTCCAAAATACCAATTAGGACAAAATAACTGAATATCAACTAAATCCAATTACTTCTCAGTAGGATTACCTTGTGTGCTAAAGTTGTTCAAAGTATCATGACAAGCAACAAAATCACAAATAACTCAACAATAATTGCCAAATAGGACGATAACATACTATGTAACAGAATCAACACAATTATCTACTTCCGTAGAAGATTATTTGCTCTATTTGGCGTTCAAGCGCTAAATCTCAGTTCCAAATCCGATTTTTACGCCCAATTGGTACCTATGCTCCTGAATTGGGCGCTTCGATGCCCAATCTCTTTCCCCAAGCGCTCAATCTCTTTCCCAAAAATCCTAAATCCATAGTTTAACTTCTTCAAAGCCTTTTTTTTTTTAACCAAAATGCCAATTCCAAAATGAATTTGGGTCACAGTTCAACATTATGTCATGTTGATTTATTATTAAACTATTCTAACCGTATGGGAAAATTACATAATCTAGACTAAGGTTTTTGTATTTTACTCTTTTTTCTGTCGTCAACAGATGATCAAGATGATATTCATTACTCTTAAATGGTGGGGATTAGTATCCTAATATTTGTACAATTGAGTGTTGTGATTTTTACACCAACACCACTTCGGCAAAGAAAATCTAGATGTACTTGAAAACAAATATAAGGCCGAGAAGGAAGGTACCAAGAAATTTTGAATTTCTAAATACTTTGATTTCAAAATGTTTGATAGCACTCCGTTATTGCATCAAGTACATGAACTTCAAATCATTGTCAATAAATTGAAAGCAGTGAAGATTGTATTTCCCGAAACATTTCAAGTAGGAGCATTATTAATAAATTGCCTCCAACTTGGAAAGGTTATAAGAAGAGGATTATTTAACTCCAAAGATTTTTTTTTTGGAACATATACAAAAACATGTTCGTATAGAAGAAGAATCAAGGGCATGAGATAAGACCTAAAGTTCTTATGATGGCTCGTCGAAAGCCAATGTCCTGGACAATGTTGATCATTCCAACAAATACAAGAAGAAGGAGAAGCCTCTTGGTTCTAAAAATGATCGAGAGAAGTTGGAGGGACCTTGCTATGTTTGTAAAAAATCGAGACACTATGCAAGAGATTGCAGGCAAAAAAAGCAACAAAAGAATGAGTAAAATGTGAACTCTGTTGAAGAGATTATCACTACGTTAAGTGAAGTCAATGCAATCCAAAGTAAAGTTCCTAGATGGTAGCATGACACCTGTGTTACAATCCATGTTTGTTGATAGATAGAGATTCAAATGGAAAGTGAAGGACAATTTAAAGTGATTAACAAAGACAACATTGAAATCATCTTTATTTCGAGAAAGAAGATTACTTTGACCAATGTTCATCATGTACTAGAAATAAAACTTAGCAAGTGGGTTTTTTTTAGGAAAAGTGGAAATTAAATCTGTATTTGAGTCGGAAAAAATTTTATTAACCCGAAATGGGTATTTTGTTGGTAGAGGCTATTCGAGTAAAGGAATGGTCAAATTATGTACTATTGAGGATGACTCTAATAAAATTAATTATTTTGCTTATATGATTGATTCATTTAATTTATGGTATGGTAGATTAGCACACATATGTATTAGCACTATGACAAGAATGGTTAAATGTAGATTAATATCATGTTAAGTTGATAACTTAGATAAATATGAAACTTGCATTAAATCTAAGATAATTAAAAAGCCATATCATAGTGTAGAAAGATCATCAAATCTACTTGAATTTATACATTCAAATTTATGTGAATTGGATGGCATGCTAACAAGATGCAATAATAGATATTTTATTACATTCATTGTTCTAAGTATACATATGTATATTATTAAAATATAAAGATGAAGCTTTTAATGCCTTTAAAGTATATAAAGTTGAAGTTGAAAATCAATTAGGAAGAAAAATAAAGACTTTAAGAAGTGATAAAGGTGGAAAATATTTCTCCATTGAATTCAACATATTTTGTGAACAAAATGGCATAATAAATCAATATACGTACACCTGAACAAAATGTTCTAGTAGAAAGAAAGAATAGGATATTTTTAGAAATGATTTATGCCATGCTATTAAATGTTGAATTACCATTTAATTTGTGGGGTCAAGCCTCACATAATGCTTGTCATATAGTAAATAGAATTCCTTTGAAAAAGAATAAGGTTTCTCCATATGAAATACGAAAAGTTAGGAAACCAAATATAAATTATTTCAAAGTGTGGGGGTGTCTTGCTTATTGCAAGAGCACGAAACCTAAGAAAACCAAATTATGTCATAAACGTTAAATGTGCCTTTGTGGGATATGCTTTAAATAACAAGGCCAATAGATTATTAAACTTAGAATCAAATGTTATAATAGAATTAATGGATGTGAATTTTTTCGAGAGTGTATTGGTAACAAGAAATTCTCAAAATGAAACTCATGTAAATATTCCTTCCGGCTTCTAAAGAATCACAAACATCTATGAGAGATGTTGAACTTTCAAGTGAACTTCGAAGAAGCAAAATAGTTAGAAAAGAAAATGGTCTAGGATTGGAAGAAATAGATGCCCGACTTATTTCTCTCTACTTAGTGGTGGGGATAGGAACGATATTGTAAGAACAATTCTTTTATTCTTCTAATTGAAAGTGATCCTAAGACTTATAAAGAAGCAATATCTTCTAGAGATTGCATATTTTAGAAAGATTCAATAAGTGATTAAATGGATTCTATTATAACGAACAACACTTGAGAAATTGTTGATTTACCAAAAAGATCTAAACACATTGGTTGTAAATGGGTGTTTAGCAGGAAATATAATTCTGATAGTACATTCAATACTTATAAAACTAGATTACTAGCTAAAGGATATCGAAAAAAGAAAGAAATTGACTATTTTGACGCACATGCACCTATGGTTAGGATAACCTCGATAAGGATCTTATATGTGTTAGCATCAATATATGATTTACATGTTCATCAAATGGATTTCAAGATGACATTTCTAAATGGGAATCTCGAGGAAGATGTTTATATGGAAGAACATAAAGAATTTGTTCTACCAAAAATGAACATAAGGTATACGAATTAGTCAAATCCTTATATTGATTAAAATAAGCACCTAAAAAGTGGCATGAGAAATTTGATTCTAAAATTATGTCAAATGGTTTCAATTATAATTCAGTAGATAAATGTTTATATATTAAAGTTTGTGATAGTATTATTAAGTCTTTATGTGGAAGATATGTTAATCATTAGTAATGACATAGAATGGAATAAAGAACTGAAGAAGTTTATACCCTTCATGCTCAAAATTGTTAGGTCAAATATTGTAATTGACATGTTTGTGAACAAAAATGTCTTAATTGAACACTTGTAAAAATTCAGGAACTTAGATGCAATTTTGTGTGGATGAGTTGAGTTAGGTTAGGGTTAGATGTTGAAAATAAGGAAAACGCGACGCTAGAATTTCTCTAGCTTCTCACCTGACTCACGCTCGAATGAAAAAATAGAAGAGTCTTCGCCCGCCTTTCGCTTCACTGTTGCTCGAGCGACACACCCTCGCTCGAGCGAAAGGCTCCCTCACTCAAGCTACATATTTATGCTGTCAGAACTAATTCGTAATTTTGAACAGTTTTACACGATCCATATCACCTAAGCGTCCCCAACTATAAATACAGATGTTTGGGACGAATTTTAGATGTTGCTTCATTGTGCTACAATTGGAAAACACTTTCATGTCATTGTTAGAGAGATCCAAGAGGTAGTTTATTGATTGATTCATCCATATCATTCTTGTGATCCAGCAACCGAGTTTTAGAAAAACTTCGAGGTTCATTAATCCAAAACACCTAGCTTACTTAACACTTTAAGGAAGGGATTCAAACGCATGAAGAAGAATGGGAATAATTGATTCCTGGGTATCTATTTGGAAGAGATGTGTACATAAGATTGTAATATTGATAAAGCAAATCTTGGTAGAAGATTGTGAGTCTGAAATTTACAGCGGATCTTGGAAGCTACAGGATGTAGATTGGTATATCTAGCAGGTTGGATAGATAGTATCTACGGTAGCAGATCGTGAGTATGGAAGGAACAACAGATCTTGGAGTTGCAGGGTTTACAACAGCTAGTAGAGCTAGTCTGGAATTGAATTGTAACCTACATTGTCTATAGTAGAGATAACTGGCTTGGTCCCCGGAGTTTTTACCCGGTTAGGTTTCTCCGTCATTAAACTTTGTATTATTTATTGCTTTCCAATTATTACAACTCCGGTAACTCAACTTAGAAAAATTGGATTGTATTCTTAATTATCTAGAAACTAATTAAAAGTGACTTGTTGCTTTATTTAGTGTAATCCTACACGTAAGGTCAAACTCAGTTAGTAAACTACCTATTTTCAATTGGTATCAGAGCCTAAATTCGAATCCTAGCCTTACAAAAGATTAGTAACACTTTACATACATGAGTCACTTATACAATTTACTCCATTTTAACTTGAACTGAGTATGTGGGAAGGTTTACTTCACATTAATTATACTCTGCATGCTAATGATTGCATTTTTGAGTGATTTTATGTTATTGTTAAAAGTTTTTTTTAACCCTTAGTCATTTATGACAAAAATGGGGAGACTAGAGAGAATATACGCATAGGGATAATTGAATGAAATTGAGATTTTTATTTTATGCTTGAGGGGTCGTTGTGGATAGACATAGATACATTTGTCTACTGTATAAAAATATTGAGAGTTTGCAGTAAGGGGTAGAATGTGCATTGCATATCATATGCATAGCTGTTTGAGTTTTGATGTTTTGTGATGTTAATGTTTCGGTTGGTGTTTTGATTCACATTAATGTCACGTCTCAGACTAGCATGCTTATTTGTGTTCATGAGTTTTTCATTTTATGTATCACGTGCTTTTATACTGGTATTGAGTTTTTAATTTCAGGAAACAGGTATACCAAGNTAATGTTTCGGTTGGTGTTTTGATTCACATTAATGTCACGTCTCAGACTAGCATGCTTATTTGTGTTCATGAGTTTTTCATTTTATGTATCACGTGCTTTTATACTGGTATTGAGTTTTTAATTTCAGGAAACAGGTATACCAAGGAATGCCAGAAGTAGAAGAAGTTAAGTAACTTGGGTAGTAGAGATTGGGTAGTTTAGTTTGATGTATTTTATTTCCTTGACTTTATTTGTATGATTTTGTCACAAAATGCAAAGGGAGAGATTGTTGGGTCCAATATGGTAATTGGCATGTTTGTGAACAAAAAGGTCTTAATTGAACACTTGTAAAAAGTCGAGGACTTAGAAACAATTTATGTAGATGAGAAAATTTAGGGTTAGAGGTTGAAAACAAGGAAACGCGGCACCAGAATCTCGCTAGCTGCTCGCCTGGCTCACGCTCGAACGCAAAAAACAGAAGAGTCATCGCTCGCCTTTTACCTCGCTATCGATCGAGGCACAACACCCTCGCTCGAGCGAAAGGCTCCATCGTTCGAGCGACGTATTTATACGGCCAAACCTAATTCGCGATTTTGAACAGTTTTACACGGCCCATAACACCTAAACTTCTCCAACTATAAATACGGTTGTCTTGGATGAATTTCAGATGTTGCTTCAAAGAGCTACTATTGAAAAACACTTTCGAGTCATTGTTAGAGAGATCCAAGAGGCAATTCATTGATTGATTCATCCACATCATTCTTGTGATCCAACAACCGAGTTTTGGAAAAATATCAAGGTTCACTAATCTAAAACACTTGGCTTCCTTAACACTTTAAGGAAGGGATTCAAGTCCATGAAGAAGAATAGGAATTGGTGATTCCTATGTATCCACTTGGAAGAGATGTGTGCAGAAGATTGTAAGACTAATGCAACAAATCTTGGTAGAAGATTGTGAGTTTGGAATTTATAATGGATTTTAGAAGCTACAGGAGGTAAATTTATAGATCTAACAGGTTGGCTAGATAGTATCTACGATAGTAGATCGTGAGACTGGAAGGAACAACAAATCTTGGAATTGTAGGGTTTAAAACAGTTGGTGGAGCTAGTCTAAAATTGAACTGTAACCTACATTGTCTATAGTGAAGGTAATTGGACTGGTCCTGAAGTTTTTATCCAATTGGATTTCTCCGTCATCAAACTTTGTGTTATTTATTGCTTTCCAAATATTACAACTGCAATAATTCAATTTAGGAAAATTAGATTGTATTCTTTATCATCTAGAAACTAATTAAAGGTAACTTGTTGATTTATTTAGTGTAATTCCGCACGTAAGGTCGAACATAGTTAGTAAACTACGTATTTTCAAAAATGAAAGATTTTGAACAAGTGGATACTATCTTTGGCATTAAAGTTAAAAAGGATAGTGGAGATTATATATTAAGCCAATCACATTATGTTGAGAATGCGAAAAATAAGTTCAAGCATTTGAATATTAAAAAAGCTACCCTATTGAAACCAAGTATTAAGTTAATAAAAACGATGGAAGAGCAATAGCTCAAATTGAATATACGAGTGCAATTAGAAGTCTTATGTACACGGTACAATGTACAAGACCACACGTTGCATTTGTTGTGAGTAAACTATATAGGTTTACTAGAGATTCAAGTTCGGAACATTGGAAGGCCGTAGAAAGGGTCAAAGTTCCCAACTATCCTAGAAAGATATATCGACGCTAGTTGGATATCGAGTTTTGGAAAAAACAAGTCTACTTCAAGTTGGATGTTTTCTCTTGAAGAAGGTGCAGTTTCTTGAAAGTCTAAGAACAAATTTGCATTACACATTCAACAATGGATTTGAGTTTGTAGCATTGGCCGAAACTAGAAAAGAAGCTGAGCGACTAAGGGATTTTCTTCATGAAATTCCTTTGGATGCAAATAATATTTCTTTCATACCTATCTTGTGTGATAGCCAAACCACTTTAGCACGAGCATATAGAGAAGTATATAATGGAAAGTCTTGACATATGAGTATAAGACATGAATATGTAAGAAAATTAATCAAGCATGAAATAATGTCTTTTACATATATTAAGTTTAGTGAGAACTTAGTTGATCTATTGACTAAACCTCCTACAAGAATGTTAGTAAGATCAACATTGAGAAGGATGGGTAACTCATTTATTAAAAGTCCACCAATGATAGCAACCCTATACTAAACAAACATATATAGGTTCTAAGGGTAATAACAAATTGTTCGATGAGTGGATAAGTTTCAACACTACTAACTTATTTAAAACTCTATACTTGGTGAATAGTGTTGGATGTTACGATTGGAGAGATGAGTTATAAAACTCTTAATGAAGTTTAGTACAGGGTATAAGTATCTGTAACAGTAACAGTAACAGTAACAAAGATACTGGAAAATTTTACCTATGTGAACTTCGAGGTGGTGGTGTTGCCTCAATAGAGAGTTAGAATTTCTTTCTTAAAAGTTAATGAATAGGATAAGTGCAATGTCGTATTAGCACTAAGCGAGTTTGGAGAACTTGTGAAAACATAACATTTGTGAGTATGATTTCATCGGTATTGTCACAAAGAATAACTGGTTCAAAACTTTCATACTATTTGGAATTTTGATAATTCTTTGTGAGATTTAAGTTATGTTTAGATTCAAATCGAAAGATATATAATCTTTATGCATAAGTGTTGATATTTGAATATGTGACTAATATTGATTTTGAACAAGTGGGGAATTGTTATAATTATATTGTTCAAAACCAATGTTAGGATGGTGGACTAATAATTAGCCTACAAAGTGATTAATTGGAATGAAAGCGAAAATGCCAAAATGGGAGGATTCAACTTGCAAAAGGACAATGCGATCGAATGGGGTAGATGCCAAATACCCAAGGCTAAAAGCCTATCTCTATGCGATCGCATGGAAATAGCCCGTGCGATTGCGTGCGATCGCGTTGGTTTGGAAACGAGCTGCTAGGCTAGTTTTCAGGTTTGAAATCTAGTGGCAAGTTCCATCTTTTCATAAACAGTTGGAACCATTTTGTGAAGAAGTGATGAAAAACTATAAATAGGGAATATTTTTCATCTCAAAAAACATAACAAACATACAATCATTCCCTACAATTTTTGGGAAATTATCACAATTTTCACACATTCAAACTTAAGATTTTCATTAGTTCACTTTGAAGAAACACTTGTGCTTTGGTGATTTTTATTTAGACTTGATTAATCTTACAAACTATTTGTCATTTGATTCCTTAAAATCATTTGGAGAGGAGGCAAATATCGTTTGAGAACAACAGTAATCACGTTTTCAAGTCTTGCAGTTTATTCATTTTTTGTGTTTCCATCTTCATCTCTTTTCTCTCCATTGTTGCTATTATTTCCAAGAATGTCAAATGATATTCCTTACTGCAATGGAGACGAAATCTATGCTTGCAACTACAAATTGATTAACCAAGATTTTGTGCAATTGGATAGGTTTGATGGAGCCAACTTCACCCAGTGGCAACACAAACTCAAATTCCTCCTAATGACGTTAAATGCAGGTTCAACTTCCATTTGAGCATCAACTTCATTAGCAGTAATCTTGTCATATTTAAATCAAGTTTCTCCATATGTTTCAACAAATGAATTAAGTGCTTTCAAGTGACTAATAGCAGCTTAAATAAGCATGTCATTACTTGCAACATTTTAATTACTCTAATAATAGTAGACAATATATTGTACCAAAAATCATACATAGCAAGAACTCAAAATCTATAATGTTACAAGATAAACTTTAGATGTCTTAAGGTCTTACATGTTTCCATTAAGTGTTTTAAAGATGATTTAAACTTTGGTGTTTGAAATCTTTTTGTTTTAACACTTTCAAATTAGTTTAACCAATGTGTTTGTATTAGTGGATTAAGTGTCAGACATTTTGTATTATCGTGAGAAAATCTCCATCACTTTATATATGATGAAAACAATATTTATGTGTATTGTACAATAAAAGAAAGATTTACCCACCCTTTATACAAGCATTTGTCATATCACAAAGTACAAGATTAAGAATACGAAAAACCAAATGGTGTATAAAATGTCATTGAATTTACTTCTAGTACTCTTTTTTGTGAACATTTATGCTTTCCTTTCATAATAGATGGGATATAGATGTAACAATTGAAAAAACTGACCAATTTTATACTTTCATGCCAAAATTTATAAAGATGCCAAAAAAATATATACTAGAGGTCATAAAAAGCTAAAGCAAAAACTCATACATATCAGTATTACTATAAAAGATTGTTAGCGTTACTTATAGAATTTGAAGAGAGTTAAGTTTGGGGATAAGAAATTGAGGATGACTAAACAAGAAGAGAAAATAAAATAAAAGTTAAAAGGTCACGTATAAAACAAATGAAATGAAAAAGAGAATAAAAAGAAAAAAGGAGGAAGAACGAAGAGTCGATTCTAAAAGGGGAAAATGATAAAAAAAAAAAAAGAGCAAAAAAGCAAATAATAATAATAATAATAATAAAATAAAATGGAAAGCTACGAATGTATTAAAAACTATTTTAACACTTTGAACAACATAGAGTTTTTTAATATATATATATATATATATATATAATATAATATAAGACTCCTTCTTGATGAGAGCCCCAAAAACAATATTATATATATATATAATATTGTTTTTGGGGCTCTCATCAAGAAGGAGTCTTACGCAATCACATACCCCACCTATAATTAGGGTTGTAAAATGCTTTTATATACTACCATGAGCTCGCACATGATTCATTCGACTTTGACAAGTATTCACCACTAATCCTTTTGTGAGTTTTTAACATGTTTAATTTCAATTGAAGTTCCTATAATATCAAATTTAAAATAACAATATGACTACGGGAGTGAAATGGATAACATAAAGCCCCATTAAAGAAGAATCAATTAATCTTTTATACATACTAGTAGTAAGCAAGTGTATTGCACGTCTTATGTATTAGATGAATGATATACATTGTTGGGTTTTGTGACCCAAATATGGTCCAAATTTGGTCTAGGGTTTCGCGTTTTAGAGTATTGGGCTTGAAGATTTCAAAATAAGATCCAAGAAAGAAAAATGACGAATTGACGGTGCTGGATGATCGCTCGACTTCTGCTCGAGCGAGAGGAGCAATAGTGGAATGGTGAATCCGTCACTAGCATGTCGCTGAGTCATCGCTCGAACGAACGCGAATCGTTTTCCTTATTTTTCGATTAGTTATCATGTTTTAGGGTTTTGGACGATTCCCCTATAAATAGTGGACTCTTCATTCAATTTTGTAATCAGAATGTTGCATAAATTGTATTCTCTCTCATTGGTTGTTAATAAAGTAATATGTTCCTCTGCCAATTCATCTTCTTGCTTGTTTTCTTTTTAATCTTGTTTTTCTTTCTGCGATCTATACTTCATATCGCGACATATCACCTTCTCAAATTTCTAACATACATAATATTTTTGAAGTACTTGAAAGTAGTTGATGTAATTAATATTTGTAGAAAAATTAAAATTGTTAAAAATAATACATGTAAATAAAACTTTTTATGAAATTATATAAATAAGTATATAAGGTTATAAAGTTAAATAAACTGAAATGTAATGTTTTGATTACAATAATACTTATTTGTACACTATTTTTTTTTTCAATCAATGTCCCACAATTTTTCTTCTTTTTATTTTCTAATTTTATCAAAACTTTTGTTGTTTAAATTGAAACTTAGCAAGAAAGTACAACAAAGATGCCCATGAGAGTACATGTTTAGGAAGGTATATTTCAACAATGACATTGTTTGTCTTTAAGCCTTGTTAATGATTATTACAAAGCATATAAATATTCGGAATTGTTTCCTCTTAAATTTGAACTAATATCCTTCATAATTTGTTGAAGTTAATGGAATGCGCGAAAGGAAAACTTGTTTTCTAGCATGTTGTCCAACGATTTCTTCTGCATAGATAATATGTCTGAAATCACGACAAATTATTTTTCTTTCATTGCAAAGACCATTGAATAGGTCAAATTCCCTTAAAAGTATCGCTGGACGATTTCTTTTCAAGATTAACTTATATGATGGGATACCATTGGCAACAATGTATTTAGGACTCCTCTTGGTAAAATTGGTTTGTATTATTTATTGCTTCGTCAAAGTTGACAAATTCTTCACATTCTCTAGGAAATAACACAACTAGTTTGTCATTGAGGTAAATAGGTAATCAATATACTGATTTTATTTTTTTTAAAGAACTACACATTATGTCATATGATTTGAAAAAACTGCATTTTCTGTTAATTCTGGAAACACTGCATTGATTAAGTGGTAACTCCCAAGTTTTAGCATCATTAAATTCTATAATTATCCCCTTTCGTAAGTTAATGAAGTCATCCTTTATGTAAGGTTTTGTTCCATTATCAATTTGGATCAAGTATTGTACAAATCAATTTTCATTTTGAGCACACGTATTTTATTTAGTTGCAGCTTTTGCATTTTCTCCAAAATTAATTATTTGTTATCTTGTTACTCTTGTGATGAAAGGTAGTACGTGGCAAAAATCTCCTCCAAATAAAAAACCTTTCCACCAAATGGTTCTGAATTATCCAAGATATTTCTTAAAGTTCTATCAAAGATTTCTATTGTCTTTTTGTTGGTCATTGGTGCTTTATCCCATATTATGAGCTTTGCATGTCAAATCAATTCCAGTGTAGCACTTTGTTTTGACATATTACACATTATTTATTCGTTACTCTAGAGTGAAATATTGAATCTTAAATGTACGGTTTTGTCTCCTAGCATTATTGCTATTATTATGCCTGAAGTTGCTATCGTAAGTGCTATCATCTTTTGAGATCGAACCTGTGCTAGTAAAGCATGGTATAAAAAAGTTTTTCCTGTACCGCCAGGTCCATTGACAAAAAACACACCTCCGTTTCCACTTTTCATGTTGAGTTATAACATCAAAAGCATGTTTTTGTTCTGGATTTAGATATGATGCTGCTTGAATATCAACATTTGGAATTTTGACAAAGCGTTCATCTAACATTTCATTTGCATTGAGTTTATTGTTACCATGGAAGGTATCAATAAGTTGATGCAAGTAATATGCAAACTATATGGATATGTACACCTTAATTTAAAAGTTTGCCTAAAATCCAAGTAAACATATTTGATTCATTTCAATTCAATTGATCTAAGTAAAGTTCTGTATCATTGGAGATATGCACTCTTCTTCTAAAATTCATGTGAAAGCCAAAAGGAGATAATAAAAAATCATAAAAATATTTGGTAAGAACTTAAAATCAAAAGTTAATT
>CAIGRR010526088.1:4248-19983 GCA_903798365.1 Fraxinus sp. 1973-6204
AAAAAAAAAAAAAAAAAAAAAAAAAAAAAAAAAAAAAAAAAAAAAAAAGATGGAAAATAATTTACCACCAAATACATAAGAAAGTGTTTTCATTAAAAAACTAGAAAAGAAATCATGTGAGGCAAAAAGTGGAAAACCAATTCTAGGCCAAATTAATGCTATCAAACATGACTGAAGGTAGGAAGTGGAATTGAGTGTCAATCAAACGGACCCTAAATTTAAAATAGGAAGGGTAATGGCACGGTTGGCCCTCTCATCTAGGCATCGTCGAAAATTTTTGGAAGCTGGTCTGGAATAAAACAATTTTTTTTAAATTAAAAATAAAAAATAAAATTATGTCTCAATACCCAATGGAGTAGGATCACACAAAACGGATCAGACACGAATTATTTTGTCATCCCTTGTCACGATTACTTTTTGTTGGGAACTTCGATCGAGTTTTCTCTTTCTTATAATCCTTTAATTCAGGCAATCTAATTAAGAATTATTTCCAGGCATAGATCATGAAATAATGTTGTATAACACTAATTATTAAATAATGCTGTCTAACGCAGATGACACAAAGTCAAGTGATAGACAATCAAAAATAACAATATAAAATTTATTTCGTTTGGCCTATTTTTTGTTCAATTATGCTACTTGTACATTATTTCCCTACACATTGAATGGCATTTGAATAGGAGGCAAAGTCGAGATTACTAATTGTTTTAAGTGTTTAAAGAAATCAATGATAAAATTGTATGTCGCATAGTACAATATAAAGCAGAATGTCGACTAGAATCTATGTGTAGCAAGATTGTTCTTTATTGTCCAATAATGCCACCTAAATCATGTGCGACTCAGTGGCATTTTAACTAATTTAAGAATGGTCAAACTTGTATTTGTTTGTCGATAAAAGTCAAATGTCAAACAAGAGATTCTATTTTGAAAAAATTGCGATCGAGGTACCAAATCTTTCAGTTAGTTATAGACTTTGTCCAAACCTTTCATTTTTACCATCAACGGTACCAAACCTTTAAAAAAATCGCAGCTCCAGTCTTCATTAACGATTTTCGTCCGTTTGACCACGAAAATCGTTAGTTGACCCTAGAAATAAAAAAATTATAATTTCCGCCAAATAGACAATGGCAATTTCCACCAAATAAGTTAAAAGGTGAATTAAAAATCCCAAAAATAATTTTTAAAAAAACAATTGTTTATCCCCACCCCCACCCCTATCCCATCCCATCCCATGGAAAATCAGCCACCATGGTCGTCGGATCCCACGACCAATAAACTCCCCTCTTCAACCTCTACAAATCCATTACAAGTATCAGCCCAAACAACAACCAAATCAGACAAAAACTGACTTTAAAACCGCAAGCAACGCACGACCTCCATCTAAATTCCTACCACTTTGGCAACACCCACGATCACAAACCACCACCAGACAAATCTCCTCACCAAGGCGACCAATTTCATGGCCTTGATTCAATCAAATCGACCCACACATCGATGTCCAGAATTAATTTTTCACTCGCGAACGATTTCTGCGAGAATAGGCAATCGGTCAATTGACGGACTAAATGCATTTCAAATGATGAATTCTACCCAACAACATCCAATTGAGGCCCATAATACCGTGGGTAATCCATCAATTGAACCAATTAACCAGCCAATTAATCTAATTTTTAGGACATATTCTGAATGGGATGGGGTAGGGAAGGAGATGAACAGTTTTTTTTTTAAAATTATTTTTGCAATTTTTAATTCATCTTTTAACTTATTTGATGGAAATTGTGTGTAATTCCGAAACTGTTCTTGTTTATTTGGTGGAAAGTATAATTTTTTTTTTTTTATTTCTGGGGTCAACTAACGATTTTTGTGGTCAAACGGACGAAAACCGTCAATGAGGACTGGAGCTGCGATTTTTTTAAAGGTTTGGTACCGTGGATAGTACAAATGAAAGGTTTGGGCAAACTCTGCAACCAACTGAAAGGTTTGGGCAAAGTCTTCAACTAACTGAAAGGTTTGGTACCTTGGCTACAATTTTTCCTTCTTTTTTTGGTTTTGGTTACACAATTACTACACTTCTTAAATCCAGGAAAATGAAAAGAAAAAATCAACACATATTTTGTAATTTGGTTTGAGAAAAATGGAAAAACAAAATATTATATAAATCGTGATATTAAACAGCCAAAAAAGGCCGTTGTATCTCTACTGGTTTGCAATAAAAGAGAATGATCTTGAAGCACAACTCTACGTGCAATTGACAAATCAATATACGAACTCATTCACTCTCGTACATTCAATTTAATATCACAAATTTAACTATTGTTCTTCTTTGGATGGCCACATTTTGCTTGGATAACTAGTGTTTTTGCAATATCTGGGCAGGAATCCTTGCTTGGATCATCAAGAAGTTGTCTCTCAATCGGAATTGTACACTCTTTCTTTCCCACGCAATGCTGTTCAATTCAACACCACGTAACCGTTTAGTATTATTGTATGCATGGTACACCACAACTGGAGAGTAAAATAATTTTAAACAGTTTGATCTATTACCTGTTCAACAACTTTGAAGGCTTTGGGAGAATCACATTTTCCTTGGTAGAAGTATCCACAAGCACCATCAGGATCACCAAAACTTGCAAATTCTATGGCATTCATGACCTTGTTGTCAGGGCAACTTAGGTGTGATCCAGTTTTGACAGGATCGACTATTGCCCGAAATTTGTTGTCCTTCCTTTCCCAACTTTTTACATTGGGTGGATGATATTCGGTTATCACACTGCAAATTGTGTCCCGATTAACTGTCTGTATCTCAATTTTATCCGATTTTCCTCCGGTCTCCTCAAATATGACCAATAGATTGTTCTTCGATTTCAAGAAGGCTCTTGGAATGTGATACCTGAAAATGAAGATCAAAATTGTGAAGGATACGTCCAGTACACGCTGTAGAACTAGATTGAACTCTACAATGCTATAAGTAAGATTTTAACTTCTTTAATACTATTGATTACTGTAGAAACGATCTTACCAAAGGAGCCAGAAGGTCATATTGTGTACTTACTCGGATTGAGTAGGCTTCCCAAGAGGGGAGAGGAAAGATGTCCAATAACGGCCAATGCTTTTACCATTGACCCAGATCATGCCCTTTGCCATACTATCCATATTGATGGCTACAGGGTTGTTACCTTTCGGGGCATCAAAATACGTCTGTGAAACAAATATAATACAGTCGAGTTAAACACGGCAAATTATCATATTTTCGTGGTAATTATGTAATCTTTAGTATGTTTGTTCGCAGATAATGGCTTCTTGTGTCGATACTTTGTACCAAGTAACCGGTCCATCTGCTCCATTCGATGTAGTTGGACCCCAGTTAACTTTACGAGAGCCTTCTTCAGTGTACAATTGAATCTTTTCTCCTGCTACACCAACCTGCACATTGGAAGGGAATCCACTAATATCAAAGAAATGAAACACTTGAAGTTAATTGTTAATGTTTTGAGCAAAATACTTGATTTAGGCATATACCTGGTGTCCCCAGTTGTTCATGGTGATATCAAGAGTTCCAGACATCAAACCCTGGATCGTTATACCTCGGGGTCCTGCAAACCGCTTCTCCATGTAGGCTCCACTATTCTTCATTCGGAAAAAATTCATATGAGATATCTATATTGAACAATACTCTGTACGAAGAAATGTTGCGAGTGGGCATAGAGACTTACCGGAAATCCCACTGTCATGGCCAAGATTGAGATATGGTTAACTCCAGGTTTCAAACTCATGGGCTTCTGGAAGACAAAACTCTTTTCGATGTTGTTTCCATGTCCGAACCCTGAAAGTTACAATCACCTTAGCTAACTAAAAGGGAAATGCTACACATTCTGCTACAACTAGGAAAGTACAGTGTATAAATTACCTATGTATATGCCATTGACAAATACAGCCAAAGCATGACCAAGACTGGCAATCTGGAGTACTGGGAGGATGTCAGGCCGCATTGGTAGGTCACGCTTATCGAAAGTGATGCTGTAACCATATGAACAAAACAATGTGATGCTTATCAGCTTATGCATTGTAAATATGTTTTATGTTTTATGTTCTAGTGGTTTTAGGATATCCATACCTCGTGCTGTACCAAGCGTAATCTGAGGTGTCTTTAGTAAAGCCGTACAGCTCGAGTGGTTCCTTGTTTTTTACGGGCAAATCGTTAATATTTGGAATGTTCTCTTGGAACATCTCCCACTTATTGATTTTTCCTTCCTTTGAAGGAAGGAAGTTCCTTGCATTATGTTGTGAAACAACCTATTGTGCATATCAGATCAGAAGCCATTTTTTTACATCCTAGTTAACATTATTAGACCATGAGATTGTTAGTTTACCGTTTGAGTGTTGTAGACTACAGTCTTGCAATCAGGGAGAATGCTGATGGATCTTTCTGGTAAGTAATAATCAATACCCCTGAAGTTAATGGTTGCAGGTGCCTTTGTGTGGTTGTTGGTCAAGAACGCAGCGCAAATGTTACTTCCGGGCTTCTCAAAAGTTATAATCTACAAAGAAATGCATTTCATTTGTTGATTTAGCACTACACACATCCATCGTCGCTTTGCATTCTACTTAATTGCTATTTATTTACCTCTAGGTCCTTGCTAATCTTCTGAACACTAGGAGTTCCCCAAAGTAAAGGCTTTTTGGATAATCTCAGAGCCCTGTGCAAGTCTCTCAAATGACCCCATTTAGGTCCTCTCTCCAAGCCTGAAATAGATAGATCAAGGTTAATCAAACGATTGAACGATTTTACTTCCTTGAATCAATTGAGATTAAGCCGTAAAATTCCAAACCAAATTCATCGAGGGGAGCTTCATCATAGTAGCGCGTTGTCACAAAAGAAGAACTTGTTCTACCAAAATTGGTTCCACCATAATACTGATAGAATACAAAATTGTAGCATAGTTAAAATGCTTACAAAATGGATTTTCAATCAAAATTCTCAGGAGATGAGATCTACAATACCATGTAATAGTTGTTTATGGTACCGTTCCTTGCAAAGAAACGAGCAACAGAAAATGAAATATCTTCTGCTGAACGCTGGGACGGAGGGTCTCCAAATACTCTATATCTACAACCATATTTTGTTTTCAAGTGCAAAATAGGCCGTGAGAACAAAATAGAAAATCATTATGTCAGTGTGGCATAATTGAGGCGTAAGGCTTGTACTTACTGAGCAGTCCAGTTCTCGGTCCACAGAGAAGGCTTGTCAGGGCCATTTGCACCAGGGAAAGTATCTCCACACTGTCTCCCATTGCACGTACTAATCTGGATTGAAAATTGATCGTGTTAGACACAATAGAATAACGTATTAGACTGAGAAAAATGGAGGGGAAAAAATATCTAACCACACGGTCAGGGGCATCCTGCTGCTTGCACATGACCCATGGGATGCCATTGTATGTAGCGACGGCCATATCTGCTGCCCACTTAACGTACTTTTTCCCTGCTTCTCTATAGGCAAGCTGGACATTGTTGTACTCATTTTCTATCTGTGCCATAATAATTGGACCTCCTTGATCTGCAAATAGTTTCTCCTTTTTCGCCATATCAATGATCCTCTCTGTGTATTGTTGCATATGGTGCTGCAGATGTGAACATTTTTATCAATTGGACAATGTAATAGAGTATAATTTTTGCTTCATGAAAAAAAGTCCGGTCTGTTATTTGATTATTTACCAAGAAAGGTTCGTTGTAAGAACGGAATGTGATGTTGGGAACCTCTCTTAGCCAGTATGGAAATCCTCTGTTCAGACAGACTCATTAGGATTAAGAACAATGTTGTAAAATGAGTAAATTAAATAATTTGAGAAAATTTATTATCACCCCATATTCCATTCAGCCTCAATGTAGGGTCCGACCCTGAGATTAACCCATAAACCATGTTTCCCAATCATTTTAAGGAATTTTATGAGGTCATAGCTTCCTTCAAAATTGAACTGAAGAAAGAAACATAAAGTTTTTCAATGAATAAAACATACGAACCAAGTCTAACAACTGATTTATTCATGGAAAAATATTGTCTACCTTGCCTTGAACAGGCTCATGAATGTTCCAAAAAACATAAGTCTGGATGAGGTTCAAACCACCTTTTTTGGCCTTTTCAAGGATGTCTGGCCACATCTGAAAACAATGCATATAACAAAATTTAAACCTTCCAACGTAAAATTTGTGTACGGGCTAGGTCTTTTCTTGCTTAAACTTTTGAAGGCGGGACTTCTGCTTTTGCTTAAAGCAGCTTCTTAATTAAAACAGTCGTTTGCTTTTCAAAAACCCCGTTAGACGCAAGCCGTAGATGAGGGGGTTGAACAGAATCATTTAAGGGTACCTCGGGAGGGCTACGGGGATAATGGATTGAACCAGCAAAGATAAGTTCTCTACTTCCATTGATGATGAGTGATCGCCCATCATAGGTCACAACTCCTTCCTTCTCCTTCGCCTTCTCCTTCTTCCCATCAACAATCGTGCAGGCAACGAGCAAGCAAAGGAGAGCTACCAAAATAATTCTACATGGTGCAGCCATTTTTGGATTTGGAGTATAATATCGAAAGATTTTTCGTTGGGTGGATAAGGAAGATCCAAAAGGAACCTCCTTCCTCTAATTGGATGAGGAGGAGGCACCTAGGAGCTGTATTGAAGAATCCATGCAGAGTCTTTGTTATGGGGAGAGGGAGGGTAATACAAGGCCTTGGAGGAAGTCCTGGAATTTGTATGTATTTCTTATGTTGTTAAGACCATTTGTTTATGCTTCTCCTTGAAAAAATTTCTGTTTCATTGTCTATTTTTAGGATTTAGAACGAGTTTAACGTTAAATAAAACATCAAAACTAATCTAGGATGTCTGTACAGCCAGAAATTTTGAGTGAAATATTGCTTGATGGCTTCAAAAAAAATAAAAAAATTGACCCAACGAAGTAACAAATTCTTTCGAATATGGGGGGAAGGCTCAAATGACCAAGCCATTAGTCAATAATTATTTGAATGAAGCTTCTTTATCAGAAAAAAATGACACCTTTGTTGACAAATACTCAAATGTTAGTGGAATAAAATAAAGCCAAAAAAGTTCCCCTACCCCCATTGTGAGTATGCTGTCAGGGAGGGTGTCAAACCCTACCTGGCCGCATAGCAACATTGTAATTATATATAGGGAAAATGCATGTGTACAGAAAAGATTTCACAGAATTCCACCAGATGTGTCACATGGATGTGTGTCCTATTGTCAATAAAATATTCCAAAAAATGCGGGTCCCACCTATATTGTGTGTGGTCTGTAAAATTGACAGAAAAAAATTTTCTGTATGCCAAGAATGGTTCTTATATATATTGATTTGGAATTTCTGGCACTAATTAATTGAAATGGTTGAGAAGGGCAGAGTTGGTAATCTTGGTTTCTTTTAATTTTCATGCTTAAAATTCAAGTTTTAACTTATGATATTGTGAATTCCACTAATGTATATGAAACTTAAAATGGAAGTTATGGGCCAAGATGTATGGAGAATTTTTTATGTGCTAATTGAGTAACATTACAAATATACATTAACTACACACCTATCCATAAACCATGTGTTTTGAGACTATAAATTTAGTAGTTGTCCGTAAGATGTTCACACGGTAGCTAAAGAGTTTCAACTGAAAACAACTTAACATCAATATCAAACTCTCTATGATTCGAGAAGAGAAAGGGAGTTGGGTCGGTGGAGGAATTAAGGGGGATGATAGTCGAATTCACATTAGGGACGCCAACACGAACACAAACAAAAACCCGATCTTGAATTTTGTTTAAAAGAAAAACAAATCACTTGAAAATAAATATATATACACATTAAAAAAAACAAAAAACAGTGCATTCTATAAGAAATCAAACCTGAATGTGTGCATATGTTAGAAAGGATCTTAGATTTACAGTCTCGAACCTTTGGTCACGTTAGTTGTTTCTTAAAATATTTGACATTTTGACACATTATTTTTCCTAATAAATAAAATTTAAAGACGGCATGACTTGTGGAAGCGAGGAATGGACATTGACCCGGAGTGCTCTCGGTGCTGGCTGGATGAAACTGGGATGCATGCTTCATTCCAATGCACGACAGCGCGTATGATCCAGAGAAAATATGCATGCTGATCCTTTATGAAGAGGTATTTCACTCCAAAGTTGAGCTGCAACCTATTTGAATATTCAATATCGAAATGTGCTGCTGCCATTTTCGAGTGTGTTAATTTGTTGTGTCCTCTGGCAGATATGATTGGGCATAATGGAGTTGAGCATGGCCGACCGGCTAGGGATGTTGATCTCCTCTTTCAATGACGTATCTGTTAGTGAATTAGGGAACAATGGGAAGTCAGTGGCAATACGAAAATAACTGTCATGATCGTAATAGGATTTTTTTTTTTTTAATTGGTTAAATTAATATCAGACTTTTGATTTTTGGTCAATTTTGACCTCTTTTGGATGAAAAATATTAAAAGTCATTTCGACGAACTTTTATTGAAAGGTTTGAGATGTAGTTGCTACGATTTAAAGGTTTGGAACTGCCTGGCACACATTTGAAAGGTTTGGGACCTTCATTGCAAATTTTTCTTGTTTTAGTTAATTACATGTTAATAACCATTTTTCCCTTCTAAAATTGGTCGAGTTAAAGTCAAAAGTTTGACTTTCGGTCGATTGATAGATTTTTGTATAAAAATCGTTAGAGATCCTTTCGAGTTCCAACACACGTTTATTGAAAGTTTTGAAACTGTGTTGTATATTTTTGAAAGATTTGGAACTTCCGCTTTTAATTTTCGTTGATTTAATGCCATGAAAATCAGTAAATTGCAAAAAGAAAAAGAAAAAAAAAATCATGAGCTAAGAAAAACATTCCTCCAGGATATTCCCAGCTATATTGTCTACCTATTAAAAGGGCAAAATACGTTAGTAGTTGTGTGGAATGATTTTTTAAAATAATTTTTCCGTCCATCCATTTTCAATCACACATTCTAAAAATTCGTTTTTTACTTTTTCAATAACTTCTTTTTACCTTTTATGATTTTATCCATACATTCTTAAAAAATATCAATTTGCAGAAATTCTCTCCCACACATTCACTTTGTCATACTATGTATTCCTTAAAATAAAGAAGATATAACACACATTGAATAGGATTGAGCATGAAAAATATATGAGACTATTAGTGTGGAACAACTTTCGAATCGAACCGAACTTGAATCGAACTGAGCGATTCTTCTTAAGTTAAATATCAAAACGGGTATCAGAATCGAGAACAACGATGTTTGATTCGGTTCTTAATTCTAGAATAAGAACTTAAGAACAGAATAAGAATTGAATCTCTTTAAGTTTTTTATTAAGTAAGCTAAATTATTTTAATTATTCTAATAAAATTTTCAATTAATTAATTGAGCCCAAAAATACTATTTTCGTGTTTTATTTGCCAACTAATTAATTGAGCCTAAAATATCATTTTTCTGTTTTCAGCTCAAGCCCAACTTTGTAATTCAAATTTCAAATAATGAAAATTGAGTTGCTGCAATTTCTCAAATAATCGAAGATAAGCAATTGGATCTCTCTTCAACTTACCTTTTTCTGCCATATTTCATTGAATTTCCTTAAGCTTCATCTCATTCTTTTCTAATAATTTCCCATGCTCAAATGTATAAATATTATTCAAAATGTATATTGTAAGCTTGTAACCTTCCTTATTGTTTTCTTTATTTTCACCCTTTGTTTTGACTTACTATTCTCACATTTCTTTTAATATGCCTTCCATATAAACCATATCATTAATTAGATTAATGTAGTATTGATGTAAATATATAAAAATAATTATTATTATTGTACGGAATGAGACGAAACTATCAATTGCCATGTTCGATATTTTATTCAAATCAACCTTGCCATTTTGAGAGAAAAGTGTTTGGACCCATATATGTACGATTTTTTTTCAAAGCATTTTGAATAATTGCCTTTCCTTTTTCTCCATATTATAATGAGTTACAAGGTTGGAGAATCTAAATCAAATACCCATACAATAGTTAAAAACAAAAGAGGTCTAGTACTAGACAAATGGTGTCCAACCTTAAATGTTTCCACTCAGCCAACCTTTTAGATATTTTCAAAAGTTAATAAAAAATTGAGATCTAAGACAATAATTAATTTCAACTATATATAGCTATGTCAACGAGTCAAGCCGAAAAAAAAAAGCTCGAGCTTATCTCAAGTCGAACCGAGCAAAGCCCGACCAAAAATTGAGTCTCGACCTGAACTTTTAGCTCCAGCCTTAGCGGGCCGAGCCAGCTCGAGTTTTTTTTTTTAATATAATATAATAATTTGTTTTTTCAAAATTTTTTGTTTTAAATTTTTTTTTTTTTAAAATAATATGGTCTGGCTCTACGGGCCACGGCCATGGGCCGAGCTAGAGCGGACGCTCCAAAATGAGGCTCGGCTCGGGCCCAATTCTGGCTTTTTTCGGGTCGAGCCCGAGCCGTCCAAGTTTTTTTGCCATTCCTAACGACATATTTTGAAAATCCACGACTTTTATCAACTTTTCTGCTAAAAATTTATCAAAAGCTCTTTTATTCTGAATCCTTAAAAACCTTTCAAAATGCAAGTGTTATCAAATTACATCTTCTTTTCATAATAATTTTCTATCTTGACTTGTGCGTATGAAAACAGAAAAAGATTACAAGAAAGCATAAAAATTATATAGAGAGAACTTAGAATCCAAATAAAGATGTCACACTCCTCAGCAAATGATTCTAAAATAAGCTAATTAATTTGGAAACAATCCACAAACTAAAGAAAATAAAATACAATACATAGCTGTAGTAACGTACTAGTTAAGAATATCACATAACCACACAGGCAGCAGGATTTTCGTCACTAAAAGCAGTAGTGTAACGAACTTCAGTCGAGCTCGCTCGTCCAAGGTGCCGGAGTTGAGCATCCTCGTTGTATCGTACGTACCCGGCTGGGGCCTTCCTATCGTAGACACCGGCTGCATAAGGATGTGCGATCTCATCATATGGGACATAGGGCCAAATTTCTGCCCTCTTCCCGGTCCGATGAATCACTCGAGACAAAACCTTTTCGGGATCGACATAACCAACCACTGTAAGCTTGTGCTTCTTAGGTTCAATCTGTACTGAGCTAACCCCTCTCATTCCTTCAACAGACCTTCTTACCTTCCTCTCACATCCTTCGCAATCTATTTTCACTTTTATCTCCACTGTCTGCACCCCACCAAAATTAATTAAAAACAAGAGAAATTAATTATTAAATCACAAAGAGTTTTTCACTTTCCTTTTTCTGCAGTAATTTATTGGTTTTAAATTCTTTCCATCCTTTCAAATTATCATTCTACATAGGAGAATTCGTCGATTGAGCAATTTTTACAGATTTGACTCAGATCTTCTTATTTTTGACCAAATTATGCAAAATAAATTATCAAAAGCACTAAAAAACAGCTTCTTCTCAAGCTGCAGTAACAAATATACAGCTTAAAAGTTACTTATCTCCTGCTTATTTGGCCAACACTGCTGAAATAAGCTGAAAAAAAACTGACTTTTAAGCTGCTCATGGATATATACACATTTACAATCATTACAGAGAAAAAAAAAAAGAAAAAAAAGAGAACAAACCTGCAATTGTTTGTGTTTTTTGAACTTGGACCTGGAGCTGCTAGAGGAGCAATCAAACATGTCGGAGAAATGATCCAAAACGCCCATTTTCTTCCTTCTCCTTCACTGATAATTAATTTTTCTACTTCTGTAAATTATAATTAGACAGATTGGCTTATTTTATTTTGCAGCAAGAGTAAGAGTAGGAGTATTCTTTTTCTTCACCCTAACAAAATGAAAATGATGGAGCCTTGTTTGTTCTTTGCAAGGCTCGCACCCCATGGCTTTATAAAAATTCAAACGTTACCCTAGTTTCTTGATTTAAAACGGACCGTTGGATACTACCAGGTTAGATGAATCCTGTCCGGACACGTGGCTTTCAATTATTGGTAGTTACGCTTTGATATTTATGATCCGAGATGAATATCACGTTAGCTGGCGCTCTGTGTGACAAAAGAGTGGGATCCGTGTTGGACCCATTCTCTTTAGGAAAATTAGGCGGTGTAATGTCCCGTCTTTTTTGACATTTTTCAAATCACATAATTTAAAACAGTATAGTTTAAACTAATCAGACTTGATCTCCAATCCTCGATGAGTACGATAAAAATTTATCATTAATAATGTGACAAAAAAATCTTACTTATAATTCTTTAATTAAGTGGGTTTAATATCTGCTTCAGTAGACAGAATAAAAACTTATCAATGGAGAAGGAGATTAATTACAATCTTCTAAAATGATTTAAAGTTTTATCACGCATAAACCTAATGATTTGGTTTTATTTTAAATCGTAATTTGATCATTTTTTTAAAAATTTCCTATACTTTATCGTAACTAGTTCATACTTTATTATCGATAAGAAAACTACATATAATTGTAAATTCAAATACTAACAAAATCAGAGAAAAGTCTCAACGATCATGAAATTAGGTTAATTAACCAATAATTGGTAATATTAAAATTCAACAGTTAAATTGTATTTTGAATGTCAAGATTACATCTATAGAATGATTTCTGGAAAAAAAAAATTAACACTTTCGTTAATATTTTACAATTTGACGATTTTTGTTTATGGCCCTTGATAACGTAGAAGATTCGAATAATTATAAACTAAATGTGGAAATTGCAATTGAAAAGCAGCCAGGCTAGCAGAAAGAGTCATTGGACAGTATAGCAGCCAAGAGTTTAGCAGAACATGCAGCTGGTTTCATTTACTCAGTCAAAACCAGAATCATGGTATAGCTCATGCAGTTGATTTCATTCCTCTTTATAAAGCAACTGTATTTATTTATTTCCTTTGTAATACACAAACAATTGTATACATTCAATATAAATACAATTCACTCTCCCACGAATTAAGTGTGGTGAAACTTCTCAACATCGATCATTTCTCTCATTTTCTTCTTGGTATCAGAGCTCAAACCCTGTGAGGGCTACCTCCTTCTTCTTCCGCAATTATGCCTTCAATCTCTTTGAATGTGGGCAACTTTGTCACACTTCGCTTGAAAGCTGAAAATTATCCTTTGTGGTGAGAGCAAGTATTTGCTCTAGCTGAAAGGCTCGGGCGTCCTCAAGCAGCTGTTGTTACTAAGCTACAAAGCCATGGTTTTATTCAAGTTGTGTCCAATAAAGTTGAAAATAAAATTTGCGAAAGCTGTCAGTTAGGAAAAATGTCAAAACTCCCATTTCCAGTTTCAGTTTCTGGTACTCCGGTCCATTTGAGAAACTTTTTATTGATTTGTAGGGACCTGCTCCCACAACTTCAATAAATAAATTTCTTTATTATGTTGCTATTATGGATGATTTTACAAAGTTCATTTAGCTTATTGCCCTAAAAAATAAATCTGACTTCTTCAATCAATTTATATTATTTGAGAAGTATGTTTTAAGGCAATTTGAGAAGACTATTAAAGTGGTGCAAACTGATGGAGGAGGTGAATTCATGAATCTTTCCTTCATCAATAACCTACGAAAATCTGGAATTTTGCATCAAGTTTCGTGTCCTTATACACCTAAGCAGAATGGTTTTGTTGAGTGGAGACACAAAAACATTAGAGAGCTGGGACTAACAATGATGCTACATGTTAATGTTCCTAAATATTTCTAAGTGGAAGCCTTTACAACTACTGTATTTTTATTATTATGCTTCCTACAGCTACGTTGAATTAGGAGTCACCATTTTGTATGTTGTACAATATACAACCTGATTATGGATCACTTCGAGTTTTTGGCTCCGGATGTTTCCCATATGTGTGGGATTAGAAAAATAATAAATTTGACCCCAAGTCTCTCCCCTGTGTATTCTTGGGCTATAGTGATTGCCACAAGGGTTATAGGTGCTACAATTCACCTACCAAAAGGACCTTTATATCACGGCACGTAATTTTTTGATGAAGAGAATATGTACTTCAAAAATCAGTACCCTAAGAAGACCACTACAGATTGCATGGTTACTACTTTCACGGAATGGGATCCTTTAACAGTTTCTATACATCCTCACTCAACACCATCATAGGAAAAATCTACCCCTGATGTACCTTTAAAAAATCACCCACCATCTCTGATTTAGTTTGTGATACAGAATCCTGAACATAAATCATCTCTCAAGTTTTTCAGATGTTTCAGCTCTACTGTCTCAACTAGAAGACCAGACAGCAATTGACGATTCTACGCAATCCATTGATGCACAGGATCAATTTATACCCCCTTCACCTTCTCATAACATGCAGACAAGATCAAAATCAGGTGTACATAAATCGAATCCCAAGTATGCTTTGATTTATCAGTATGATGCTATACCGAAACCACCCAAAACAATTACATTAGCTATTCAACATCCGGGATGGAAACAAGCTATGGAAGAGGAACTACATGCCTTAAATCAAAATGATACTTGGTCACTTCTTCCTAGACAAAAAACAATGAATGTTTTGGATCAAGTTAGGTTTTAACAACCAAAATTAATCCTGATAGATCTCTTCAACGCTTAAAAGAGCGGTTAGTAGCCAAAGGCTACCATCAATTAAATGGAATTGACTTCAATAAGACCTACTCTCATGTGGTAAAGCCAGCCACAATCCGACTCATTCTGTCTGTAGCTGTGATTAAAAAGTGGAGCATACGCCAACTAGATGTACGGAACGCCTTCTCTCATGGACTGTTATCTGAACAAATCTTCATGGAGCAACCACCAGACTTTGTGAGCAAAGAAAAGCCTAATCATGTCTGCCTTCTTCACAAAGCCATATATGGCTTAAGATAGGCCCCTAGGGCTTGGTTTGACAGATTTAGCTCATTCCTCCTTAAAACAAGTTTTTTCTGCAGCACTGTTGATCACAGTCTCTTTATTAATCATTCTACACATGGTACTATTGTGTTACTTCTCTACATGGATGATATCATCCTTACGGGCTCATCAACATAGTTAATTGATGACTTTATTGCTAAGCTGCACAAAGAATTCTCCATAAAAGATCTCGGCAAACTTAGCTATTTCTTGGGAATTGAAGTTAGTCATGTGGACAATGGACTGGTGCTACGTCAATCTAATTATGCCATTGATCTCCTTGAAAGGGCATTCATGTAGGATTGTAAATCTATACATACTCCTATGATAGAAAAATTTAAATTTTCCATCGACTCAACAGCTCTTTGTGATCCTCACACATATCGATCATTTGTTGGTGCTTTGCAATATCTAACATGAACAAGACTTGATCTATCATTTAGTGTGAATTCTATTTCTCAACTCATGCAAACTCCAACACAAGATCATCTTACAATGGTCAGGTGAATTCTGCATTATGTGAAAGGCATGATTCATCAGGAGTTACATATCCAGCAATCAAGTTCGATGGAACTTTATGCTTTCTCCGATGCCAATTGGGCTGAATGTCCAATTACAAGAAGGTCTACAACAGGCTATTGTACGTACATCGGAAGTAACATCATCTCTTGGAGTGAAAAAAACAATAACTGTCTCTCACTCAAGTTCAGAAGCGGAATACCGTGCAATGGCCCAAACGGCTGCAGAAATCACTTAGATTACATTTCTCCTTCGTGCTCTTCAAATTCCATTACATAACCCCT
>CAIGRR010526161.1:0-12366 GCA_903798365.1 Fraxinus sp. 1973-6204
CTAACTTTTATCTTCTGCGTCCACCAATAAGAGTGGGCAAAGAGCAGAAGCTTTTGTTTGTGTTTTTAATGGTATAAATATTATCTGCTTCCGGTTCTATGGTTGAGTAGAGGAGAGAGACTGAGAGAAGGGTTTTTGTACGTTGGGGGTGGGTTGAGATGAGAGAGAGAAGGGAAACGTGGGTTGATAGAATCCTTGCAAAGATTGAATTCCATGGAAAATAAAATCTTACCTTTTCAAAAGAAAACATTTTCCTTTTTTTTCAAGGAAAATATGGTCACGTGACCAAAAATGGGAAAATATTTTCCATGAAAATAAAGTCAATCAAACAGTACAAAAATATGAATTTTAAAGGAAAACTGACATTTTCCATGGAAAATCTTGACAATCAAACGCACTCTAAATGAAATCAAACAAGATTCCACAAATTGTAATCGATTTTGGATATCAAAAATGAGAATAAGCCGATTTCGGTTCTAACATTAAGAACCAAAAAACTCGATTTAATATGATAATTTTACTTTTTTATTTTTAATGATTGCACCAACCATTGTATTTTTTTCTTTTGAATTTCATCAGAGTACATCAAATTCATATTAATATGGTATTATTTGTAAACTCGGACAAAAATAATCCATTAAAATATCATAGATGGCTTGAGTTCCTTCCATGTTTTCAAGTAAAAAATTTCAACCCCTCAAAGTAAGAAAGAAAATAGATGCGATATTGAAACGTGTTTTTAAAGAACTCATTCAAGTTAATAGTGAAGTATTTGATGTAATTATAAGTAAAAAAAAATTAACATTGTTATGCTCAAAATAAGTCGCTCTTTTTTCTTGATATGTTTTACTGTATATTAATCTACGGCCTCACGAAAGATCCTGACCAAATAAATCATTTAATAAATTAAAGAAAACAATTAAGGAGAAATGTTGGGCCACTGGGCATCCGCGCGGAGCTTCAAAATTATACTGATATTTTAGCAACAAAACTAACAAACCAAAGTGCAGACATGCGACGATTCGATGTACCGAAGTGGACTGTTCATCGACAAAGGACGTAAGATCAAACCGAAAGACATCAACGATTCTCGTGCCACTTTGATGAGGAGCACAAACAACGTTTTATGAACTTAATAATAATACAAATCAAACTGACAAGACACAATTTTTCACACCAGATTTTCACAAGGTAGAGACCCTAGATCTCTCACGGATATAACTTGAAATGAACCCCTTTAATTTCTTAATTTCCTTTTAGCATGTCGTAAAATTGCATAGGTTTCTTTTTAGGTGTCGTGCAGAGTTCCTGAAATGAGGACAAATTTTCTATTAGAATTGCATCTTATGATATTATAGCGACATTTGACAACTGGAGCAAAGGTAACTAATTCATTGTTGACAGAATCCATTATCCTTTTCATTATGTTGGTGAAAGTTGGAGTACCTACCTCTACGGCAGCAGCCAAACGCAGAATAGAAGCTTCACACCACGGACGGCCTATGATTTGTAAGCCAATTGGAAGCCCTTGCTTATCATATCCGACCTGATCATTCCACATTTTCGATCACATCAAGGAAAACCCCGTAACCAGTAAAAGGAACTATTAATCTTGAACTCGAGCTACGTTTTTGTTCAGATAATTGGAGTTGTAGTTGATAGCATACTAGGTGTAAATCAATCAACATATAAAATGGATTGATTAGACATTTTCATATATAATAAAAATCGGATACTGCAACAGACGGATGACTAAATTAGGATCTCCTCGAGTTAAAGAACGAATAAAAAAAAAACGCACGGTGGAATTGATATTGCATATCACTTACTGGGACAGATATTGCAGGAAACCCAAGAAGATTTGCTGATATAACAAATCGCATTAGATTTGCTGAAACAAAGAGCAAATTGATTAATATACCTAGAAAGATAATTGATCGATAGTTTCAATTAGAGGGATGGAACTTGATCTTGGTATTTCTAAATCAAAAGTTGGAAACCTTGATTAGTGAACCAAACATAGAATTTCTGTTTTATCTTTCTAGTTAAACTAGAATCAGTATCCACCTTCTAATGGCATAATCATAAAATGGATATTCTTAATTAGTCCATGCATGAATTACTAATGGAAATCAATTACAGTGGAATCAACTATTGGATCAGAGAAGGAAACCTTGCTTGGAGAAAAAGTAATCAAGTGACCAACCTGAAACTTGCAAATCTGTCTCCCCAGATTTAAGGGCAGCGGGAGGTATTATAGGTGCTGTCATGCTGAAGAAGAAAGGCATAAGACAGAGAACAAGTTGAATAGAATTGGAGCAGATTAAAGACAAAATGTGTAAAAAACTGCTGAGTAAAAATAATGATTATTGTATTCCTTTATAAACACTGGCAAGGACTGTGGTACACTGATATTTGTAATATGGATGACAGTCGACACAAATTCAGCAGGTATTTCACCAGGAGTAAATTTGACATCTTGTATAAGCAAGTTTTGGAGGTCCAAATGACTATCAAGCACACAAGATATCCCTATGAAAGCTAAAAATCACTCTTGAACAATTATTTAACTGTAAGAAATACAATTATATTTAAGATTGAAACACAAATGATAGTATGAACATTTCATTCTTGAGGATAAGATAACATCCGTCCTACATGTGTCCTTCAAGGAAAGAAAAATGAAAAGGAAGAATAATTTGAAAATATGTGCATCGATAAGGAAAAAATTCAAGAAAATTGAACACGTGCGTATTCCAAAGTATGCCACTGGTATTACTTAAATAAGTGGGCACTGGATGCAGTATGGTACAATTTATTTGACATTATCAACAAGAAGGCCATAATTAACCAGCAATTAAGTTCAGTATACCCGGTGGTCGGAGTAACAATGACATCCACCTCCTTAAAAATCTCCATATGGTAGTGCATTATCCTCCTCCTGCAACAAATCAGATTAAATTATATTATTAATATAATCTAAAATCTTATTTTACAGTAGTGAGCTTATTATTTAGAAATTTATGCACTTGCGACCAATGTTAATCAGAAAAAACTAGAACACGTGTGAATGTATTCCTTCCCAGACAGTACCATCATAAATGGACAGTTGATAGACTAAACAGAAGATGAAAAGAGAACATAATCTGGAAGGTAATAAGACAGCTGAAAGTATATGGTAAAGTTAACCGACACAAAGCATCCCTTGAGTTTATCTTAACATACTTTCTGAAAGAAAATCCATGAAACATTAGCGATACACAATATGTTAACATTCAGGACAAGGGATATTGATCCAGAGGGAAACTTAAAGAAAGGAAATCAGCCTGTATGTATTCACAAAAAGGTGAACTTATCAAAAGCGATCAAACTCCATTTATATTTAGTTCAATATAATAATTTAATTGACCAGTCAAGATCCCTGAATGTGTCATCCACTTACCTAAGGCATTGAGCAGCAACATAATTTAATTTAATTGACCGTTTATATGTTTGCATGTATGTATCATCCACTTACCTAAGGCATTGAGCAGCAACATAATCTGATGCTGTGAATGACCTAAACAGTGCCAGGTTTGTCCGAGTGTCATGTGTAAACTCCACCCGCTTTCTACAAAAGAATAAAGATCAATTACATTATCAAATAAATATTATCAAGATAAACCACTTTATCCACAATGTACATCCAGAAGATATACTCAAGTAGGGTTTGTATACTGATAAATCCAAAAGGTAAATTAACATACCCATCTTCAAAGTCGGGAGTCAATCCACATAGTGATTCGGAGCCAATTGAAACAATGTGAGCCATCCGCATCTCATGAAGCTCTGGTATAATAATCTCCACCGTCTTTTTGAAGCAAATGGGAAGGAAACAAAAGCAGGGCAATATATATTTATTTGCATAGAAAATTATCTCTGTTCCAAAGTTTATATGTATTCTAATATGTGAAATAAGAATTGTTTTAGGTGCAAAAAGAATGGGTAGAAAGAAATAGACTTACTTTGCATCCATATGTTTCTGATAAACGATTGAGAACATCCTCACACTTGTTAGCTATATCAGTTGAGAAGACGTCATTAAACCACTGTAGAGGGACATCATTTACTAATCAATTCATATTCAAGTTTCACAAGGTAATACAGTTTCAATAGAAGGCGAAGGCTATCACCTCAGTGTACTTCCCTAGTTTTAGTGATCCCAGAGTATTTGAACTCTCGTGTGAAGCTAAATCAGGCAAGCAAGGGACAGACTGCGAAAAGATATAAAGGTCAGAAGACCATATTCTTAGGACTTCCCTCAAATGATCTAAAATTCTTGACCAGTGAGTTCCCAACGGAATCGTCTTGATAATATTGCTGTGTCGTGAGAAGCTACTTCAAAAACTTAAATTGGCTTAAAATGGAATGTCGAGTACAAATTCAATACAGGACCTCAAAACTCCAGCAAAAATGTTAATCATTTTATTACCGGTTTCAGAGCAATTTTTTCAGCGGCGGATGATCCCAAAATTGTAGCATACCTGAAATGTGGTCAATAGATAGATAGAGTCTTAGCTTTCCAGTATATAAATATTAAGTTCTACATAGTACTAATTTCAGCTATTAAAGAAATAAAGGTAGTTAAATTCATATTCGCAGAAAAAAGGCAGCAAAAGAACATAAACGCATTGAATTTCATGAAGTATGAAAGAAATACAGATTTACAGTCCTGTGTTGTATATCCTTCCATGTTTCACATGCAGTGCATCCGCCAATGCCACATTTGATAGAAATAAAACTGCCTTTGGACTGATCATCTAAATAAATAAACTATCCAATTGTGAGCCCAGTCATGATGAACTTTTGTTAGAAACCTAAAGCTTACTGTTCAAAAAACTGGATGCTTGCCAGTTGCCACAGTATAGATGAATGACTCGTGGTCATTTGTCACTTCCCAATACGGTCCAGAGAATGCTTACAGGTTACCTTGAGCACAGTATCCAGATGCTTAATAACTATTGTAAAAACGAGGCAGGAAAATCATGTAGCTTTCTACTGCTGAACTGGAATGTGATTCCTAGCATGTTGTGAAGTTTATACTAGTTTTCTGAACTTGTACTGTAAACAGAATAATTTTTTAAAATGTCATACTATTTTCCATTGGTTACTACTAATCCTCTCATGCTCTAATGATCTCGGGGAGCATCTCAAGTGATACGTATCCTCTTAGTAACCTGTAAATACTTCAGCTAATAAATAAGTTGCTGGCAAATCTTAAATTTGAAAATGACTTGAGTAAGATTTAAGGTAATGATTTCTATATTGGAATAGTCGATAGAGGACATGCACATATGAAGATGGAAAAAGACATATAAAAGAATAACACTGTCATGATTACTTACACAAGAATCGCATCCTCAACAGTGGATGTGATGGGTCCAATAATCTCTACAGTCCCTGAATCACATATAGCCCTGCCCAAAAAAAATAAATAAATAAAAATCAGAAGACCCAAAAATGAAACTGGCCAAGTATAAAACTATTATTTTACTTGAAAGAATTTCTATGAAAAGAGATATTACAGAGAACAGGAGGAAATAGCACTTAGAAGGTTCTTCAATATAATGGTTTGAGAATACAAACATGTTCAAGAACAATTTACAACTAATTAATTACTATAGTAGAAGCTTCTGTACAATGAGGTAGAGAAGGTTATAAAGATGGAAAAGAATAAAAGCTTTCTTAATAAAACATAACAATCAATTAGTTACATGATTTTAAACAAAGGGGTACAAGGTGAATTCTCTATGTGAAAAGAGAGCTTTTTATCATTGAAAACAATAAAATGTTCGTAAATAAACATAGGTAAGGTCCCGATTTTTCTGAGCAACGGAAGAGAAAAATAAACTACTGAAAGACTATGACGGGTGACATGAAAAGGTGAGGAAAGGATCAGTAAAGAAGCATAATGATACGAGGTTCAAGAACTCGCCCTGTCATATCAGTTCGTCCATATGTTGATTTCAATCCTACTACACCACACAGGGAGGACGGAATGCGAACAGAACCTGCCCATTTGAATTACAGAAGAACTAAAAATTAGGATGATATCATGAAAAGGTGAAAAAAGAATTCAGAATCCAGATCTGATACAATTGCACAACCTCCACCATCTGTTCCTAATGCCGCTGAACATAGGCCGGCAGCTACAATTGCTGCTGGGCCTGAGGATGAACCACCAGTATATCTTTCAGGATCATGTGGATTTCTAGCTGTCCTGTATACAAAAGAAAAATATCAAGCATGACTTGTGTTCAGACATGAAAATTGACTAGAGGATCTCTGACTTCTAAGGAGGAGGAAGACAGAGAGAGGAATATACTAAGGTGATAAATGAATGAATATGAAGTAGTCAACAAGCTGAAAACAATCTACTTCGGGTCAATCCGCCAGTGCAGAGTGGCGAATGCACACTTGATTACTAGGATACGGGAATCAGGATTAAAGTCAAGTAAAAGCAAACAGGGAGAGGGTGGTTTTCTATGATAAACAAACTCACAAATCTTATCATATGCTAACATGTTTTTACTTCAATATTACCCTTTGGTTTAAATAGATAAAGCTATCTACAATTACAGACATGCACACAATTACACATACATGAATTCACACATCCATGCATACGTATAAGCGGGTCTGTGCACATACATATATAGAAATAAGCACGACAAAGCTAAAGAATTAAAATACTGTCATAAAATAAAGTTTTTGCTAGATTAGAATCATTGGTAGAAATTGTAATTAGTTAACAAGTAAAACATGGGGCTGATAATAATAATAATTTTAAAAAAAATCTTTCTAAGTTAATAAGAGGATGCATAGTGCAGAGTTGCTGTTATGAATCTCCGCCTATATAAAACAGAAATTAATTTGAAGATCAATTATGACATTAGTATGAACTCGAAATTATAAATTTATTAACATAAAAAGATTTTAAAGATTCCGGATGAAGCTATGAAATTATTGAAGCTGCTATCTTGTACCACTTTATAAATCTTGAGAACACTTGACGAGAACTGAAATCAGTAAATTAAGTGCCTCCAAAATTATTAGGCTTGTAATGGTGAGTATTTCTCATTTGTGAAGTTTGGAATCATCATCAACTGAACAGCAAGAAAATTTTTATGCTTGTACTATGCATAACATACCCATAATTTGGATTATTTCCCGTCGTGCCAAGTCCCAATTCATGCATATTAGCCTTTCCAACTAAAATCACACCACAGCAACGTAATCTTGACACTGAAACTGCATCCTTTTCAACCAGACGACTCTCATGAAAGAAGGTTGTTCCACCTGTTTTTTTTTTTAGCACTCGGAAAATTTGTTATTGGCCTTAAAGAATGGTCTAAAATGCAAAGTCAAATGATTACCATTTGAGGGATAAGGACTGCAATCAATATCATCCTTAATGGCCATAAAAATACCATCCAAGATTGATAATGGGTTCCCTGCACAATCCATTCAAATAGGAGAATTTACCTTGAACTAATACCAGCTACATGTGGATAATGTCAAGTACCATATGAGATAATATGCTAATGTTACCTTCCTCAAACCTTATTGTGGAAGCTGCAGCTTGCTTTCTTATATGCTCCGGATCGTAAGAAATCAACAAGGGCGTTGGAGGCTTCTTATTGTTGAACTCATCCATGGCCAAGATGAAGCGCTCTGCAATCTATAAAATAAAATTGCTAATTGCAAATAAGAAATAATGAGAAAGAGGTAGAAAACTAGCATGAAAATGTAATTACTATAGATGGAGTCGTGAGCTTAGATCTGTATGCATGTGCATAATCACGAATCTTCCAGTAGTGGAAGGATGTAGAAGAATCAGTGCTCCAATTCGTAGAAGGGTCATAATCTGGAAGGCACTTCAAGGCTAATGCAACTCTCTCTTCAGGTTTTCCATCTTCGTCCAGAAGAACAACTCCAGTTTCTGATTCTGAATTATGATAATTGGGTAAATGACAGGTGTAGGTAATCAATATTTAGTACTTTTTTTGTTTTCAAAAATATTAATAAAAGCACATTCCACTTCAAGTGTAATTCCCAGCTGTATTTCTTGTACGAAACACAAATCAACTTCTAGTTTCATTTCTAGTGCTATTTCCGAAACCAACATTAATATTCACAACCTTAAGAATTAACCAACTTCATTTGCATAACAACGGAGCCCTATGCTAATTCCTATTTTGTTATTTTCCTCTTTTCACAAGTGTGACAATTTTTTTCCGTCCTTACGTAAGGGTTGCATATTACCATAATTTAAAAGCTATTTAAGAGCTCAACAGTCCAAATTAGGGAAGAATAATGAAAGTTACGCATAGATAAGAAATTTAAGATACAGATCTTCCAGCTTGATTAGTTTGTGGGGAACAAAGCCTATGTCTTTATTTATTTATTTTCTTCTTTCTTTTACTCGTCATTCCTACCAGCAGTACTATTAGAAAAAACATGCATTGAACAGAAAAATTGATAGATAAAATAAACACAGATTATGTGTTAAACCACATCAATTGTTAGTAGGCAGATATTTATCTATTTTTTTTTCATTCAACACGACCTCTCACGTGCAATCCAAATTCATTTTCTCATCAAAAGTCCAACACGTATAATTTTCCTAATAGATGTGCAAAACTCGATTCGAAGACCTTTGGTCAGCTAATACAATGTTGAACCACTTCAGTTAAAAATTGAAGTTGTTAAAGAGGGGTCAATTATTAAATTTCCATATTCAATAAAAAATGTTACAATTTCAATATCAAGTCATAAAATAACACGAGAACTTCCCAACTAATAAAATAAATTCCTTTTGTAAAAATAAAATGGTGAAAGAGAGTGATACAAACCTTGAGGAGGAAACTCAGGCTTAAACATTGGAGGCTCCGGTATCACAGTATTTCTTAACATCTGTTAACCATAAGCATCATTATAAAATTAAGCACTCCGAGTATCAATTGCAACAAGAAAAATGCAAGTCCATCATTAAATTGAAATTGTAGCTGAAAACGGACCTCAACCATTTTATTTTCCTTCTTCAAGTGAGATATAATCAAAGAGCCAAAGGAAGATTCGAGCAATCTAACAAATAACTTGAGCCAAAATCCAGTCAAATGCGGTGCTGCAATTGCAATTGCAATTGAAATTCATCAACATCAAAACAACTACATTTCATCGAAAGTTCAAATTAATTGGAAACAAAAACTAAATCAAACATACCTTCAATTTTTTCATACTGATATTTCACCGTAGCCAAGTCAACTTCCTTCGCCGGCAGCATCACTTTCTTCTTCCCCATCTTTATCCGATCTACCAAAAAAACAAAACTTCAAACGAAAAATAATCAAAATTATCAAATTCTAACTCTGAACTTTCAATCAACACTCACATTTCCTAAGTCAAGGTTGCGGTGTTTGCGTGTGAAAGTTGATAAACCATCGCGTCTGTTTAATATACATACCATACGAATTAAATACTGTTGACGTTAACGTGCGCTGAAAATGATAGAACGAGTCGGGTAAGCGGGCGAGAATTCTATTTAAATATAGTACAGGTTGGTGATCAACGCAGGCAGTGCAAGATAGAGATGCTACGCATTTGTTCTACTGGGGTAGTTGTCCTCGCCTATGGTGCTTCTTCTCCGGCATTCCTTCTAGATGAGACGACTGAAAAATAAATAACTGACAGTAAATTAACATTTATTTTTTAAGGAAAAAACCAACAACCTTTTTTATTATTCAAACCTGTTTGGCAACTAATATTAATTTTACTTAGAAGCAACTTTAATCTATAATAATATATTATCAAAAATCTTTTTTAGACAATTATAAGTTACAACCCTACTATAATTCAATTATTTTAATAATATTTTCTTTTTCTTTTTTTCAATACGTGTTTAATTTACAAATTGTAATAAATACTATAATTAATTTTCAATTAATTTACATTCATATTCATTTAATTAATATTAATTAGAATTTCACATTCATATTCACGTCCATGTCCTTGTTATTAATTTTCAATTAATAAACATTCACATTCATTTACTAATATTAATTAAAATTTCAAATTCAATGATGCAGTTCATTATTCACGTTTATGTATGCTAATTAACATTCGATTTCACTAAATTAGAAATTAAATTATATTCATTTAATATAAATGATTTAATTCTAAATTAATTAACATTTACGTTAATTCATGTATCGTATTTGCATTCATCTTTATTTATACATTTAATTGTAATTCTAGTACTCACATCAAGTATGCATTTCACCAATTNCATTGTCATGTATATATTCTTTTGTATTAATTATGAATTAATTAATATCTACGTTAATTCATGTATCGTATTTGCATTCATCTTTATTTATACATTTAATTGTAATTCTAGTACTCACATCAAGTATGCATTTCACCAATTGTATGCGAGTATAATAATTAACATTTATTTTCAGAGGCTTGCATCTCTTATATTCATATCAAAAGAGTAAGTGAATGGTCAAATATTACTTTCACGACACTTATAAAGTATTTCAAAATAACGTACAATGCATGTTCACTCTGACTTGTATTTAGAAACGTACTTTTTGTTAGTGTTTTCTCTTTATTTTAACATTAAGGGTGTGTTTCAGCCACATTTTTTGGAAGAATGTATTATGAAATAGTAGATTGATGGATAATGTGGTTGAAAAAGAAGAAAAATTTATTGATGTGAAGGAAAATATTATTTTATTGAAAAATATGTGGTTGAAAATGACTAGAAAAATAAGAATAAAAAAATGATGTGTACCAAACAGGGACTAAATTTTGTTGGCCAAACCTCAAAAGAATGCATTGATCTAACCTAACTAAGCCCTTTTTGGTTGATTAAAATCAGATTATCATCAAATTCTTATACTTTGAAATTCAAAAACGCTAAACGTGCATGGCCATCGTGACCCTGTACGTGCAGCATAACTCTTTAAAATTAGAGGTTTGAATAAAAATTGCTACTCAAAAATTATATTGTTGAATTGGTCAACAAACCATTATTCACGCCTTCCTCAAATGTCATTTTTTTACTCAAGCCATGCACTTATTTGGCCCCATTAGAATTATAATACATTTTTCTCTTTACCTTCTTTTCAATTACACATTCTTCAATAAATAACATTATACGTAAATCGAAAAACTTTTCCTTATTTTTCAATCAACCATTTTCCAAAAAAACACCATTTCAAAAATTATAATATCAAATAATGAGGGTCAAACGGGGCTTAAATATATCTAATCACAATTTTTAATAATTAAAATGCATTTTAATTGCATCTTGGCTCATAATCTTTACACATGATCACATTAATACATCAAACATTTTCATTGCATTTTTACTCACAAATTAACATAAATTGTTCATGAATATCATTTATTTCCAAAATTTTCTTTCGAATAGAGTAAACATTAAAAAGATTCATTTATTGTATTTTTTATTAAGTAAAAAAAAAATCATAATGCAAAATAATATTTAGCCATCATTTATAGCACGTTAGCACTATCTTTGGACAAATATCATGATTAAGAACAATCTTTTTCGATTAATAATTTGTTAAAAATGAAGTTGTGATGAAGAAAAAGTTAAGGACATAAATGTAATAATGAATAGAGGTTAATGACTTTCATTATAATTAAAATGTGGTGTGATGTGATCAGACGGTTTGATTAGAACAGTTTGTGACAAAATTTCAAACAAAACCACTTGAAGCAATTGGTATTTTTTTCCAAACCATATCAATTTTTAAATCAAATCAATCCAAACCACCTTTTTGGCTTGATTCTGTTTAAAACCATGGTTTAACAAATAAAAAATAACATATATCGAATAAGTTAAATCATAAATATTAGTCTAAATTTTCACATTAAAATATAAATAATATAATTAAAATGTGATATATTAAAACTCTATAATTCTAATCATTAATATACAACAACATAATAAAAACATTTCGATCTCTTAGTCATACTAAATAACGCAACAATGCAATTATAACACATGATTTGTTGTCTCCGTAAAGATAAGAACATAGTATATGAATTCACTTATTATTGTTAAATGATATATGTCGATTCCTGAATCTACAATTGATTTGGAAGGTGGGCATATCGATGATGTTTATGATCACAACGCTAGGATAATGATGGTTTTGAAGTGGTTGGATTATATGGTTATAAGGGATGGCGGACGAGAGTGATGATAGTGATCTGAAGATATCCCAAGTCAGTGACGGATTCCCCCACCCACCCACCCCCAAGGCCCAAAAAAAAAAATTTTGTAAGGTTTTT
>CAIGRR010526167.1:0-18628 GCA_903798365.1 Fraxinus sp. 1973-6204
GTGAGGCTTACGCCTCAATCCGCCTTGAGGCTTACGCCTCGCTTCATAAAGAAAAAACGCCTCAGTACTTAGTTCCGCCTTTTTAAACCTTGCGTGGGTTCATCGTGTTTTTCTTCTGAACCTAAGAAAAAAGGAATAAAGGAGAAGATGAGACAAAAGTTGATCAACCAAACAACTCAAAAGTAGATAATAGCTTCTTTTAAGTGGAAGGGCTTGGGGGTGTAGCAGACCTATGGAGACTTTCTTCTAATCCCAATTCTGGCTGATTTTTCTTTTGGCCAGAAGGATGAAAGGGCTATGGCATTGGAAAAGAAGAAGGATGGTTTGGGGACTCCTGCACGCGCATAGCCTTTTTTTTTTGATAACCGTGGATGTCCGGACCAGCTTGCGCGCACCTCGACTAATTTCACGGGGCCCTGAAATTTACAACCGGGTACTCACCTCAGTGGTCCTGAGGGGACTCGAACTGATGACCATTAGAGAGCAAACTCAATACCTGACCAATTGAGCAACCTCTCACAATTCGAGCAAATCCTATTAAGATCTGAAAAACATTGATTCACCCTCGCACCCGTTAATCATATTACAAGTTCATAACTTTTAATGCATGTTTGGTGAGGAGGGTAAGGGTGAATGATAATGGACAATATGAAATAAAAAAAGTAGTTAAAATATTATTGATTGCATCTAGTTTAATATTGCATTATTAGAGATTTTCGCTTTTGGAATGTTAAATGATCTTCATGTTTTATTTCATAGTTACAAAGCTCAAGAATGCATTACCAAAAAATAAAAATAAAAAATCACGTCTTATTCTCAAAAAATTTGACGTTGATTCTATAATTCTTGTTAGTCATTTCGTTCAATTCTTTTTTTTTACTAGTAATACTAAAAGAGAAATGTACAATAATTAATAAAAGAATATTATTTTCAACTATGCTCTTGACAATATCATGTAATGTCCTTTAAATGTATAATATATATTTTCTAGATGGGGATATGGGGGACCAAGAAATCTTAATTATATGGGTTTCGATGCATTGTTTTATGTATTTGATTTATTTTACTAAGAGGTAGCTCGTGGGTTTTCGAAGAATGTGACATTTGAGGGGATGTTTGTCTTTTGAGATTTCATTGGAAAGTGAATTATTACTTATAAATTTTATTTTTGGACCGTCGATTTGGGCACCCTTTTATCTTGCCTGCCACACAACCTACACCAAATTATAGGATGTGATCATTTTTTTCCTCAAATTATGTCCTCTTTCAATTAATTAGTATTATGTGGACACAACCCATTTGCCTAGTAAATAGAAGTGCTCACGGGTGGATTTGACGGTTGATGAATTTTGACTCACATCTTTCATCCTATGATATGACCAATCTAACCAATTTTCATTTTGAAAATAATTTACCATTTAACTTTTTTCGCATTCAAACTTTATGCATGGGGGTGATTATTTCAAATTGAAGATTTGAGTAATTTTTTTCCAACTCGTTCTAACAAATAGAGATATAAAGTCGTGTGTAGATTTTGACGTCAACACATTGAAGTACTAACATTGTTCACCCTATGAGTACGACCAATCTAACCAATTTTCATTTCGAAAATAATTTGCTATTAACTTTTTTCTCTTTGATACATGATAGGACCTAGGAATGGCAACGGGCGGGTATGAGACGGGTCGATCATTCACACCCCCATCTTATCGGATATTTTTGTTACCTTACCCCATCTCCATATCCGTTTAAAGTGGTTCGGGACGGGATAGAGGTAAGGCGGGGCGGGGCAGGTCCCCTGCCCAATTTATCACTTTCTTTTTATTTTTTATTTATTTTATTTTTTGCTTTTATTTTTTTATGTCTTTACTTAATAAATATTATTACTTTTTTACCAATTTCTTATAATTTGTTTTCTTTAAAAATATGATAAATCTATTATTTTTGTTTGATAAAAAAACTTAAATTCAAAATTAACTTTAAACGGGATGGGGACTATGATTCCCGTAGCCACCCCTTACCCGCTTCGGGGCAATGACCATCGCCCCATCTCCATCCCGTTGACCCGATTAGACGGGTAATCCTCACCCCGTTCGGGGAGGATCCCCACGGGTTTCAGATTGAACGGATTTTTTTGTCATTCCTAATAGGACCGACTATTTCACATTGAAGATTTGAGTATTTTTTTTCCAACTTGTACTAACAATAGAGATATAAGCTCGTGTATATAAGATGATGAAGAACTAGGTCTTTTAAAAATATTCATCGTTATATTTACTTTAAAAATACAATACCACGAACAAGTCGTACCATACCATGTAAATTATGATAATTTCTTTTTGTTCAACATTTTATATTGATTTTACATGTGTGAAAAGAGGTCTAATAATCCAATATAGATGCAAGAAGTGATATAATATCAAGAGTTGAGACATAAATGTCATATACCTACTAGTCAAATGCTTTATTTCATTTAAACCAAAAAAAGAAAGAGTACATTTTCTAGTGGAGCTAACAAATTAAGGGCCCTCCACCAAGAAAAATTATAAATTTAGACTACCCTCATCACTTTCATTTACCATCCACATTGATTGTCGATTATATGGCTCATGATTATAATTTAGTTTCAAATTGTAATTCAAACAATTTTGTTGCATGAACATGAAAATTTGATGTCATTATGTGATTGAAAGGATTGGTCGCATATAATTATTAGTAGATAAAGTTGCACTTAGTTCGTAACCTTTAGTTATATTAACAAGTTGATCATCTTCCTTTAATTATAACAGACAATCAATCCTCGTGTCAAGACTATCCAAATTTTCATAAATCGTTGTATAACCACTAAATATTCTATTTTATAAAGCTAGTTTTGTGTCTCTACGGCTCTACCTAAGCTCATGTTCAGAAATTTGAAGTACGATATGTTTTTTTATGAATGTTGCATTTGCGTAAGAACTTTATAGAGATTCAGACGCTTTTTCTTAGCTGGTTGTGCAATTATTATGGAATGTTGGGACCAACTTGTTCATTTTAAACTTTGGAGACCAACTGCTATTTAAGCAATAGTTAGGGACTAGAAAATTCATTTTTAATAGTATTTAGAAGTTAAAGAATGATTCGTGGACAAAGGAGTAGTCGATACACTAATCTTCAATTTTTTATCAAACATCGTATCTAATACGGGTGATGAAATTATAAAACATGTTACATTTGTTCATTGGTTGCAACTATACAAAAATTACGTTTTGATTTTCTTATGTAGATTAATTTTTATTGAGACAAGTTAGCTAGTTTTTGACCAAACATCGTTTTCTATCTAGAATGATGCATGCTCTTAAATTCTTAGAGAATGTTTCATTTTCTTCTTAATGAACCTAGATGGATACAACTGTACCATGGTCCATATTAATGAATGAAAATGATTTAGTTAACACATTCTTAGAATGCATAAACTGAAAAGTAAAATCTTGTTGAGAGTGGTATTATACAAACAAGTAGAATCGGAAAAGAATAAAAAAACATAGACACGCGTAGTTTATTATTGAGCACTATATGAATTCTCCGAATGTGATACATTTGATAATTTGAAGAATGAGTCTTTCTAAGAGGGTGTTTGGTAGGGATTAAAATTAGACTTTTAGTAGATTGTGATAGAAGTTTTTGAAATGTATGATTGAAAAGTTGTGGTACTCATGAAAGATGTGGTTAATATTGATTGTTTGACTTTAACTTATATTTAGATTAAAATCTATATCAAACAAGCCCTAAATCAAATAGTCAAAAAGTTATTGAGTTATTTTTAACCACTAATATGGATTTTTAAACTTGATTACATGGGAAAGACAATGGAGGTTGAAAAATCAGTACTTTTGGGAAAGCCTCTCATGAAGAATAAAAGAAAAAAGAAAAAAGGCCATAGCTGATTAAACCTCTCGGCTTTTTCTGTAAAAATCATTCTCTTAAAGAGAAATTTCTGCACTCGTTTCAAATCATATAGGTCTCGCTTCAATCGAGCAATCTTCTCCCTTTATTTTATTTGTCTATTATATTGTCTACTCAAAGATCAAAATTAATTAAATCTTTTGCGACCACAACACATTTGACTTGTTTGATGAAGTGAAACTATATATAATAATAATAATAAACGGAAACAAAAAGTAAGTTAAAAATCTTGTTAATTGTACTTCAGACTTATCGAATAGTAAATTCGAGATATGCACTCTGTGGCCAAGCAATTGTCATTCATCCATTTGATTCTACAATCATGCTACATGTATATTATTTTGTACATTACTTTTACACTTTGTCATATGACAACACACCATTAGACAATATAAAGAAATAAATAGTTTTCTCTCCACAAGAATGTTCTCCTGCCCATGGTGGGCAGGAGAAAATCTTCCCACCGCTGATGTGGATTTCCACGTCAGCGGTATTTTTATTGTTTTCTCTGGTTGCTTATCCTCCTACCCCCACCCACCTCACCACCTGTAACCTTTTTTGACCATTTTTTAATCCAACCCCCACCCCTTTATATATATATATATATAAATTATTTTTCTAGTTTTTCTATCAATTTTTGAAATTATTACGGGATATTAAATAAAGTCGAAATATTGCAATTTGTAATACAATTTTGAAGTGCTCAAGGTTTAGTTTTCACCATCCTTAACAGTGTGTGAAACGGTCAAAATAGCAAAAGTTAGCACTCGTTAAAATATACATTTTCAAAATATATAAATGAATTTCCTTGTTTTTGTCTCAAATTTCAAGGTCATTACGGGATATCAATCGAAATCGAATTCGAAGTGCTCACGGCTTAGTTTTCGACATCTTTAACGGAGCGCGAAACGACCAATCGTATAAAAAGTCGTCAAAGTAGGTTGTTCTAAAATAGGAACACAAAAATACAATATTTTGCTACGGTTGGAACGACCTATTTTGACGAGTGGTAAATTTCAAATCTTGAAATAAAAACAAGAAAAAATTATTTAAGTTATAAAGGGGTGCGTAATAATTGGAGTGGGTGTGGGCGTGTGGGGTGGGTAAAAGGGAAAGGTGGCGGCTGCAGGGAAAATTTTTTTTTAAAAAAAATTCAATGCGCCACATCAGCGGTGGGCAAACTGTTCTCCTGTCCGGGTAGGAGAACATGTCTGTTTCTCTTCAATCATTTTTAACAACACATCAAATGTCAAACTCTAGCTCTTGTTTGAGCTCCATTATAAAATGATTTTGGAATAGTGTTTTTTGAAAAATATGTGGTTAAAAAATAAAAAGAATTTTTGGGTCTATGTGTATCATATTATTTTATTGAGAGAATGTGCAGTTGTTAAGAGGAGAGTGAGAAAAGAATTAAAATTTAATTTTGTGGGGATGGGGGTGGGGGTGGGGGTGGGGGTGGCGACATGTGCTAGATTGGCATCTAGCATTTTAGTTGATCCTATAGGTCTCATTTGAACAGGCAATTATAACAAAGATGAACACTTTAAACAGCCTTTTTCCTTTAGAATTATAACCTACCACTCATTAGAGGGAGGGAGAGACTCTGTTGCAATCAGCCTTTTGTACGAAGCACATAAATGAATTTTATTCTCTGCAATCACAATTATTACGAGAAAGAGGAAATAATGACAATGTGTTTTGACAATACAAGCAAATTATTACGAGTCATGTGCAAGAAATATTCTTTTAAATTTTTTTTGACCTGAAGCTAATCCATTTCGGTCTCGTTCAAGTTTTGGCTCGCCAAACGTAGCAAGTTTTTCTAGCGTTTGAGAAGGTTGGTTGAGCCACTCGATCTTACACGGGTGCACTCGTAGACTTACAACCATTACTTCTATAGATCATCTAGAATAATGAACTTTCGTTATAGAATAAACATGTTCGAATAAATGGTATCCGATAGGTTTTAATGCATAGTGTTTATTTATGTTAATATGAACATCAAGCTCAAGTTTGTGCATAATGCTTGGGATTAAGATACCAATTAGAATTTATAAATTTGTCTTCTTATTCATGCTTGGCAGGACTTTTGAAAATTCAAAACTTATATTAAGAAGTTGTTCTTGAAAGAGTTTGATAATTTTTAAAAGTATTTTGTCTTATTAGAAGTACTTTTAAAGAAAACTAATTTAGTCGCTATTTGGTACACATTAAAATTTTCATTTTCATTCTTCTACTCATTTTCAACCACACATTCTTCAATAAAATAATATTTTTAATCACATCAATAACATTTCCTTCTTTTTCACAACACATTCTCCATCAATCTACTATTTCAAAATATATTTTTCCAAAATAATGTGACTCAAACATACCCTATATCTAAAAAAATCTGAAACAAAAAATTACATACTAACCATGTTCGTCATATTAATCCATATCATTCATATTTTTCTACTCATTTTCAATCACACATTCTTTAATAGAATAATATTTTTCATCACATCAATAATTTTTTCTTCTTTTTCAACGACACATTCTCCATCAATCTACTATTCCAGAATACATTCTTCTAAAATAATTTGGCTCAAACACACTCTTAATTTAACTTTTTCACGAAACTCTTTTGTAAGAAGAAGCAAGAATAGAAAGTCTACCAAGCAGGCACTTAGTCTCGTCAATAACTAGTAATGTAAATATCTCAAAAATTCATGCACACAACTTATCCATATATCAAATTATAGGAAAGGATCAACCAAGATCCAATTTGAGGGTGTAGAAGTTATCTAGTATGTTAAAATATTAGTTGGTGATTAAAGTGTTGAAGATAAGATCTAAATAATAGTATAATACATCTCGTATCAATTTAAGAACTTAAACTTCTAAACAAAATAAATAAAATTGTATCAAAAGCCAAGAAGAATACTTGTATTAAAGTCTCATCATTATCTTTATGAAAATTTTGCAACCTTGGATGGAAAAATGAATTTGTTCTAAATATGAGGGGATGCTTTGAAGATAATGTTTAAGATGAATAGCAACTTTTGCCTTCAACATTAAAAAAAAAAAAAATTAAAATAAAATAAAATAAAATTGTCACTCATGATTTAAATGGTTTAAATGAATACGTGTACATCTTTTATTAATGCGTTTTTTCGTCCAAAAAATTCATTAAGAAAGTTTAAAAATAGTTATTTAGCTCTTGTGTTTTTAAATAAGTAAAATGACAATAAATACAAAAAAATTGATAAAAATATGTCCCTCATTTCAATGTACATTAGCACAACATTCGAAAAGAAATCTTAAGCAAAGGCAATATGTCTTAATTAATTAAAAGTCAAAGATAAGAATGCGACGAAAGTAGTTGAAAATATAAGTACAAAAGTGAGCAAAATTGGGGACCTTTAATAAATGAATAAAAGGTGATATACATGACAAAAATTGTGGTCCGAATATAAACAAGTTTGAAGGGTTATTTTTTAATGGAAGATGGTGATTTTGTGGTTAATTCCTTTTTTCGAAATTTAGGGTTTTGAGTTGATGAGGGATTTGAGATGTTTTGTTGCTGTTTTATTGAAAGTATGTTCCTCCACATTAATTATATGGGTAATTTTATATGTGCACCAATCACCATAATTTTTTATATATTTTTTTCATTTGTACCATATATATTTTTTATATTTCATTTGCTCATTTTTGCACTTACATCTCCAACTTCTTTCGTCGCATTATTATCCTTAAACTTTAATTAATTAACACATTTAACAGAAAATCAATGACTTGGAAATGCAAAGGAAATTGAAATTAACCCCACCTATACCTATGACTTTTTGTTTTCCATTTTTGTGCTTTACTCATTATTTTTGGTTGAATATTTTACCTTTTCTAAGTCATAAAATTTGATCTCTTCGTCGAACTTTTGACAATGTGAGCATGTTTTGTTTCTGTGATATATGGTTTTTTGAAGCAAAAATAATTACGGATGTATACAAAAAAAAAAAAAAATTAATACCCATCTACCTTTAGGGTTGTAATCCATTACCTTACCTTTTGGGGGTAAGTATGTTGGGTAGGGTTTTATGGTTGTTTCCCTTTGTCTTTGCAAAATAAAAGGATGATTTGACACGATGAACTTATAAAATGACGAAAACATCCTTCAACATCATGTGGGGCTAGGGTTTTATGTGGTTCTTCTGTTTTTCTTTACAAAGCGAAAGGATGCAAGGGAGTGACGAGAACATATGAAATGGTGAAAATAAGCTTCTACATTTTGGTTTTGGAGCTCTAATTCATGACCCTTTTTGTGTAAGCATGATTGTTACGGCTTTATGGGTGGTTCTTTTTTCTTTCCATAATAAAAGCAAAAGAAAGGATGGGGATGACATGAAAGTATGAAATGGAAAAAATACCATCTATATTTAGGGTTCCAATTCATGACCCTTTTGAAGGGTAACTAGCATGTGGGAATAGGGTTTATGGGGTGGTTCCATTTTTATACTTGGAATCCATCCCCTATTTGGCTCCCTCTCCACCCCAAAAAGTGGGGAATTTCCACCTAAAACCCTCTTCAAAGCATTTATAGTAATCCAGTACCACAAAGTGGTTGCAGGCTTTAAATTGGGTATCTATACTTAATCTGAAGGGACACCTTTTCTATTGGTTGAGATCTTTGAGACTTAAATGTGAAACATGCAATCATGAAAATATTTTTTTTTTTTTTTGGTCATTTCATAATATATTATTTAAGTAGATTAGTAATGAATAATGAAATTAAAAAAATTAATTCATATGACTAATTCTAAATTTATTGAAAGAAGTGTTAGTTTGTTGTTGGTATTATATTTGGCTAATCTTAAAATAAATAAGCAATGTTTAAAATGAATATTTATTTTTAAATTGATCAAAATTTAAAATAAGTTACTCATTTTAACTGTAAATTAAGAATTATTTTCAAAATAATTAACTCATTTTGAAAGTTAAAAAAAAAAATGAAATTATCCAAATACGTTAAGAAATAAAAAAAGTTCTATAGTAACTTTTAGTTTTACTTATAAATTTTAGACGAACATGCTCTTAAATCAAACAAATTATTGGAGTGCCATGAGAGTACGGCCAAGAATTTAGCTTCAAAAAAGATTTATACGATGACGAAGAAATATGAAAATAGCAAATATTTTCTATTTTCTTGGGTGGGTGGGTGGGTGGGGGCAGGGATGGGAGAAGGACAAGTGAACGCTATCAAATTTGGCAGCTAAAGTTTGGTGATTTTGAACTAAACTCCTTGAAAGAACTTGTCTACAATCATTCTTGATTTGCACTATGCATTTGATGTACTTCTTGGCCATATCCCATTGCACATGTTTCATAGGCCCAATCTCTTGTTCATGTTCATTCATCAATAATGTATCAAACTTAATTGGATGAGGACTTTTTCTTATTTATTTCATTTTTCACTTTTTTTGTTCTTAATATCTCATAGTCACTTATCTTGGAAGAATGTTGGCACACGTGTATTTGAATGCTTTGTGGCAAACAAATCATTGAATTGTTCACATCAAGAAATTGATGAAGATAGGGCTACTACCCACCTTACATAATATGTGTTTGAAAATGTATCAACGTATTTCTAGCTTGTTAGGTATACATAATTAGAAACTATAATTGATATGTTTCTTGTCTATTTTTAGTTTTTCATCATGCACATTCTAAAATCTAAAAATATCATTAGTACGTGTTTATTACACAGCACCTCTTAAGTATACACGGTATGTTAAAACAAGATTTTATCCTATTTTCATTTCGTATACTGTTCAATACTATATAATCCACCTTATTAAGATATTACTATTAAATATTACACGTAGTTAAAGGATATTCTTAATCTTAGAACTATAATTAAACACGCGATCAATCAGCATTTATAAAAATTGAAAAAGACTCAGTTCAATGTCTTATCTTAATTTCTTAAATCGAGAAGACCATGAATTGGGATTCAAATGCATATAGATTCAAATATTGGTCCAATGGGAGCAAGAATTCTCAAAAACATTAAAGTCATGTTTGATTGCAATGAATTTCAGGGAAAATGTCACATCAGAGGAAAACAAATTGACTGTTTGATTATAACATGGAAATGGAAACCGAATTTCAAGGTACAACCACTTTAAACTGCATTTTTTTTTTTATGAAAAACGAATTTTTATGAGTTTGGTGGGTTTTTATTTTCCAACTAACATGGAATTGAAATTTCTTTCCACATTTACCTATCAAATGGACCCTAAAAATATTTTGTTTCTAAGGAGAAGTGCCGGTTGCAAGAAATATTCTATATCAGTAAAATATTCTTTGAAAATTATTAGAAATAGTTTGTGGGCCAAGTTCTCTTATTGCAACTCGCACGTTACATAAGTTGTAAATTGTCGAAACTCATTCTCAATGTAAGTTACAAGAGTAAAAAATGTTTTAAGATTGAAAGCAATTTTAACTACGTAATGCCGTAAAATTGATCAAATTGGTCTGAATTTGGTTCTTATTCATATTAATGAGAAATTGCAAACCTTACCTATAGTATATATTTTGGGCATGTTTTGGTCGGATTAAAATTTGATTTTAATCTAAGTCAAAATCAAAAAAATCAATATCAATCACATCTGTCATGGGCCCCATATCTTTTCAACCACACATTTCAAAAACTTATATCACAATCCACTTAAAATCTGATTTTACTCTATACCAAATACCCTCTTTATATTGAGCGATGTGTCAAGTCACCTAATTCATTGTCTAATATATCAAAATACATCACAATTTTATTGAGAGAATGTTTGATGTCCACTTTTTTTCTTTTTTTTTTAAATAATGCATTTTGGAATAGTGATTTGATAAAAAACAAGAAAAATCTTTGAATTTGTCTATAATATTATTTTATCGGAGAAGGTGTGGTTAAAATGAAGAAAAAAATATATGGTAAAGATTAAAATTAGATTTTTAGTACATTATGATAAAAGTTTTTGAAATGTGTGGTTGAAAAGTTGTGTAATCCATGAAAGATGTGGTTAATATTGATTATTTGACTTTGACTTGAATTAAAATCAGATTTTAATCCGAACCAAACAGAAGCTTAAAAAAATGAGAATCAAATGAATAACAAATTGATGATCATTACCAGTAATTATTAATAACATTATTTTTCAAACTTGATTAGTCACACATCAATTGATTTGACCCGTACTGTTTTTAAATTTTAATAATGTAGTAAAGATTTTTAACTAGAGGAATTCGTGGTCCGAAGAAGCTCCATTTTCAGCCCTAGCCAAAAGTTTGGGCCCACGTAATTAATAATTACTGACATTTCCCACTCAACTATTATATGGACCAGTTGCGAGACAGTCTGTAGGGCCTTTCTGGGCCCAATAAATTATTCGTAGGCCCAATAACAAAAGATTTGGACAAAATATATTTATTCCACAAAGCCCTCTTATGGCCCAATGGATCATTCAGTCATGTCCAAGATCAAGTACAAGCACAAGGTCCTTTTACAGTTAGAGGGTATTTTAGTCTTTTCATGCATTTTGATCACTTTTTACTTTTCATTAACAAAACTTCAGTAAATCTTAAACTTACTTTTAGAAGGTAACTTTTACATACTGACGAACATGCTCATGCCACAAACAATTTAGAGATTACGGTTTCGGTTTATATTCAGCTAACATTTCTAGAAATGCTTGTACACTAGTTACCCATGCACGGAAACTTAACCAAAACAAAGAAAAAACGAAGAGTGAACTCGAAGCTCCATCTTTTCGAGTTCAGCAGATGACAATGATGTGCTTGTTTTTATCTCTTCCTACCCTTGAACTGTCGACTAGCGCTCCAACATAACTTCATCAAAGTTCCAGTCTGTCACAAGGTCCCGTCTAACAGCACGGCTTCGAACTAGACGTGGAGCTCCTGCAACTGCACTACTAGGGACGGAGGGTAGGGGCATCACTTTGGATGGTGTAATCCGAGGGTTGGCTCGAGGAGGTGGAAAGGAAGTCTTCCTAGTCAAGCAATTGGCGATCGCAGAACATCGTCCCTCATTGTCTGAACTTGATACCGAGTAACTTCTGAAGGAATGTGATGGACTTTCTACACCATGGCATACAAGACAAGCCAAACTCATGTTGGCCTTCTCCAATTCTGAAATGCAGCCCGCAGTTAATGTACTGTACACCAGACATTAGAAAACAAACAAACAAACTAATAAGATTTGACTAATCTGTAATCAAATGTTCATATGGGATTTTGGAAAAGAATAGAATGGAAGAAGATCTAAAATCCTCTGTGCCCATTTCATCACTGCCCCAAATCATAGATGATATGGAAACGAGTCATTATTCCCCTTCATTTCTCTCTCAGAATTCCCAAGATAACCTCCCAAAAATTGAGAGAGAGATCAGTATAATGCATTTACCTAGAACATGATCCAGTACAACTGTATAAGTAACAAAAAAGAACTACAGGTATAACGATCAAGTTAGTATATCATGAATCAGGAGACATTAACAGTGCCAAAACTCAAGAGGAAGTGCCAACAATAGGTAAGAGAATTGAAAAACTTAAATGTTTTGAATTTCCCACGCCTTTGGTTAGCGAAAAAATAGCAACGAAGCGTTAGTTCTCTGCTTGAAACAAGATGTGCAAATTATGAGAGCAGTTATATATGCTCCAAGGAGTACAGTGATATTTTGGCTCGATACCAAGGCCTTTCTCCCGAACCACATTGTCTTACAACGTAGTGCACAACAAGACAAAGTGATTGCAATGTGGAATTAAAGAGGCCCCCTGCTGAACATTTCTGGAAAGACCAAAAATCTCAAAACTAGGAAATCACCAAATGCAATCCAGCTGAACATTAAGGAGATATAGACTCACAACCACCAATCTCTGGTTTGGATGGCAAATAAAGGACCTTTGGCTGGTATCATTCGTTGAAATTCTTGCTACATTGGTTTAGTGTTTAACTTGTTTCCATGCCTTAGTTTCCTAAATGTTTTCAGTGCCTCTCTCCCTCAATTATAATAAAGTTTTCCGTTCTTCCAATCCTATTGCTAGCCCAGAATAAAGAAAAATATCAAAGAAAGGAAAATCAAGCATGTATTTCCATTAATACATGCAGTTACATGGGAGAGTAGATCACAAATACGTGGTTCACTGCTATTTTGATAAGCTTTTTTAACAATGCACCACCAATAATCTAAAAGCTAAAGTAAGGGATCCAAGTACATATTGGATTGGTCAATTCTACGAAAGGCAATAGAACATTTGCAATCCATTAGATCGATTTCATGCGCATTCAATTAAACTGCATAAACATTAGCAAATAAACAAAAAAGTCTCCAACTCATGGAAAAACACAAAATATAACAATATACTAATACAACTGAAGAGTGCATGAGAAGAATGACATGTAAACTGAAAACTATTCGTTATGTCCAGTTTTGGAGAAATATTTTCATGCTCATAGACAATAAGAATTCATGATTTTAAAGCGAAGTATAAAGTACAGATATTGGTGGCACTAACAAAATATTTTTGTCTATGGATAATATAAAGAGTGAGAACAAAGGAGGTTATGAAGCCTTCACAAAGTGACATTTTTATAGAGGCCAGAGATAACACGCATAATATATGCAATCTTACCATGTTTGTTAATCATTAAATCATGGACCGCTTGGGTATAGGATTGGATAGGTATTTTCCCAATAATACATTTCAAACCATACGTGAAACCTTGATTCGAGTATACTTGTTGTCTACTGGCTAAAACAAATGAGAACCAAAAATGACAACAAAACCACACATCTCCTCAATCTTATGAAAACAACTATTGAAGAGTCGAATTAGCAACTCCCTGAAAAATTTAGCATATTCGAGAGGTAAATCAAAAACTACAAAAAATAAAATAAAAAATAGACATCATTTATCTGTTGTTAATATTAATGTAAGAAACTTCCCTGCATAACACTTATGACTCACATCCTAGATATATTCCAAGATTACTCAAGCATTTTTTTTGCATTACATGGAAATCTAACTTCTGCATTTCTAAAGCCTTCGGGTCCAAATAACAGATTAATGTTCCCAAGCTTTAAAAAAACTAAAATCTTATTTATTGTGCTGTCCAATCCTGTCAATGGTGCAGGCCAAACATCAAAGTTCGGCTGAACACAGAAATCTTCAAAATAAATAAATAAATTAAGACTGTATTCTTACGACTTCAAAATTAATCTTGAAACAATTTACCATAAAATTAAGACCGCCTTCATTAATTTGCCCCAAGATATTTTTCTCCAAAAAACGATAATCACATAATTAGCAAATAAACATAAAAACACGAAAACGGCACAAACAAATTAGAATCAAGATTGGAAATTAGGCTAAGAAAAGAAAAGGGATCCGAGAGAAAAACCTTTTCAATTTATTGTCAATCAGTTTATTGAAGATTGATTAGGGTTTCAGGATTGATTGATTGCTTCCTGGGAGCGTTGAATTCGGAAAGAAAGTATTTCTGTTTAATTGTTCGTGTGTGAAGAGAGTTGACGAACCGTCTACACAAGTTCTCCCGTCAGAAACAAATAGGAAAGTTCAGAAAACTGTTTAAAATAAATTTTACTAAAATAAGTAGCTTTTAAAATAAATACATTTCCAGTCAATTCTTTTTTTTTTTTTTTGGTGATACATTTTCAAGATTATTCAATTAATCTACGGTAGAAATTCAATCACAAAGTTCATTTTTAAGTTTTATAATGTTCAATTATTTTAGGTGTATATTAGTTCTTCAAGTTTATCAGCACTTATTTATTTTCAAAATTATTTAATTAATCAAATGTCGAGAAATACATATGTTTATCTTAAATCGATAATAAATGATATTCATTAATTCTAAAATGAATNTTTTAAGTTTTATAATGTTCAATTATTTTAGGTGTATATTAGTTCTTCAAGTTTATCAGCACTTATTTATTTTCAAAATTATTTAATTAATCAAATGTCGAGAAATACATATGTTTATCTTAAATCGATAATAAATGATATTCATTAATTCTAAAATGAATTAATGTTCATATTCATGTATTTCAACAATATATGAATGAATTTTTCAACTATTTAAACAATTTTCTTGAATAATTTGTGCATTTTACTTATCAGATCTTTTTTTTTATTATTGATTCTCTTTTCTTTCCAACAAATTATCAGAAAGTTGCTCACTATTACGTGTAATATTTTCCAACATGTATTAATAACTTCTCATTAGATCAAGATTGCTTTCGTATCATGGATTCAAAGCTTATATGGAGAATCAGACATTTTTTATTGTGGGTCAAAAAGTAAGTTGTAAATTTTTTGAAACAAACGATTCTTCCTACACTGACCACCACACTACCGTCTGTTAGAAAATATAAACGTGAACAAAGATCGATTTTTTTGCTTAAATACTGGATTTACAATACATACCATAATTGCAACTTACCGTATATGCAACTTACTTTATATGCAACAAACATACCGTATATGCAACTAATATACCGAATATGCAATTTTACCATCTAGACAATATTTTTACACAATAATAGCTAATATATAACAGATTTGCTAATCACAACAAATTAAATAAGTTAAATAAATCAAAATAACATAGAACAAATAATCTAAACAGTAAAGAATAAATAATTCTATTTAACTTTAAAATCGATGTCTGTGTTACACACAGTTTCCTTAAAACAGATTCGTCCCCTCACCGTACATGCTTGAGGTATAATTTGAGCGTCTGCTTCCCAAAATACAACGGTAAAACAGTAGAATATGAGCACCACAGATTTTACTTTGGCGAACTGAGTTAGTGCCTGAACAATATCACCACCAAGACTGCAATAGAAAACGAAAAAGTATGCAAACAAATTCAAAATTGTATGCAAATGAATTTTCAGATGAATTCGTATACATAAAAGTGAAAAAATCCAGACATATATAGACCTGGCTCTTGTAACTTGCCCATTAACTTCATGGCAATTACCATAGGAGTTTCAATAGTTTCAAAAAATAAAAAGTCAGTTAAATAAAATAAAATTATAGCAAAACGTGAACACTCCCAACGAGTCAATTTTGCTCATTTCGGTCCGACATTCGTGTACGCAGGTTGCGCCCGCACACAAGTTCAAGGTCTGAAACCTATTTCGGTCCATGATTTTAACCTCCCTGCGCGCGCACGTGGAGAGAGCCTATGTGCTACACATGATTACACACTTCTAAAATGCAATCATTTTTAAAATGGTTTTTGTTTTCATCCACTTCATATGCGGAGCAAACTCCTTTTTAGTTTTCCCACCAACATAAACTCATTTTAAGTGACACACTTTGAGTTTCAATTTCTCATTCACCCGAGTATCAATTTTGACAAGTTAATATATGATTTCGATATACTCAAGGAGGAGAACACAAATCAATCTTTATCTTCCAAAATAGCCAAAAGGGTTCCACTCAAAACTCATGCCAAGGTCAGCAAAAATCTCATTTTTTCCAACACTGTCTACAACCATTGTTCTTCTCGTCGAGATTATATCCCCACCCCACCCCAACCCAACCCGCCCCTCTCTACCTCTTCTCTCTCATTCTTCACTCGGATCTCTCCTCAGCACCGCACCGTACCATAGTGCAACTACTGGGTCCAAAAACAATTTGGCTTTACACCGACTCAGTCCTAACATGCCTAAGTACGATGAGATACTATAGATAAACAAACTCAACTAGCACTAAATGGGGTCACAAAATTGTTTCATAGCCACTTTTTAGAATTTTCACATATTGTAAATCCTGCTAATGAAAGTCGTGTTTTATTCTTCATGTTCTCATGGTTCAAGATTTAGTTGGATTGTTATGTTTTCACCCATTTATTCTGTTTTTTTTTTCGGATTTAAGTGAAGGAAATTTGAATCTCTTTACAACAAAAGAAGGGTAATGTTCAAGTTATAATGTCATTATAGGTTAGTTTGCTTTCATCTTAAAAACAAGTGTGTAGAGTGTATGCGAATATGCTTTATTATATTATGTAATTCATGTTATCATTGCTTGTTAAAAAAGTTAATTCTACAATTGGAGTAGATAGGTGATATCCATAGTAATGCATCTTGGTTTGAAAACCTAGTTGAAAATGGAAAAAGGGAAGTAATTGAATTTCAAATGCAAGAATCTTCACTGTAGCCACTGTAAATGATTTGACAAAAGAATGCATTATTTTTTGGTTTTAATGTGCACCAAACGGAGGCATTATATAATTGAATGGGTCGAGCATTTTTTGGGCATTTTTTATTTTACCTATTTCATGAAGGAAGACAATAGGATCCACCAATTTTAATGAACATTGTGGCATAGGCACTTTGACAAGACTATTTACCAACATATATGTGCAATTAATGTGTGATTCTTATTAGTCATATCATTGATGTGCCAAAAGCAACCCTTTCTGTGTAGACACTGCAGGCCACTTATATAACAAGAGGAGCCTAGAGTAAAACATGTTTCCATCTCAAATTTTGTAGTTCGATTGGCTTGAGTTACTCAAATTTTATTCGGGTTTAGTTGTTTAAATCTCGTAAAACTTCATTTGAGGACAAAATATACATTTTTTATACTTTGAAGAATTATCGAGTTTGAGTTTAACTCGACTAGTTTGGTTAATAAGTACTAAATATAGGCAAGTTAACGTTAAGTTAATGTAATTTAGTTGAACTAACTTCAAATTTGGCTCATCGAAAAAGTTGTGAAATATTATGGAAAAACTAGGGTTGAACTTCCCAAAATTTCATGTGGTGTAGCTATGAATTCTCAACATTTAAAAGTGAAGTTTTGCATTTTCGAATTATTTAAATCAATTGAATTGGGGCCTACGTGACGAAAGTCTAAATAATTCTAAATATTTTGATGTTTTTGCTCTCCAACTCTAAATAACTCGAAAGTCATTAGGAATGGGAATAGAGCGGGTTAACTAAGTAAAAACATTCAAAGTTAAAATAATAATCATTTCAATTTTTCAAGAGTTCATTCAAATTTACTTTTGAAGGAAGGGAAGGTCCACCACCGTCAATTTTGACAAGAGGTAGGCGTGAATTATTGTAAACGAAAATGGAGCAGTGTGTTATGGACTGTTGACTTCTAATTGTTGAAAGAGTATACCTTCAAAAATTACTTAAGATACATTGATAATGATTGGGTCTTTTCTAAGAGTATAATATTATTTGTACATTATTGTGTACAGATTAATAATGTATATTAATTGACTTCTGTTTATTTTTTTCCCCTCTCTCTCTCTCTCTCTCTCTCTCATCATCAATCTGTGCACAATGATTTACAAGTGTCATTACACTTTTTTTATTTTAAAGAAAACAAAATAATACAATGTTTAAGCCTTAATTTTTCGGTGGCCTCATATCTTGTTTATTTGTTACTTTTATTTTTTTAAATATTAAATATGTTTGTTATTATCAGTGGGCCGCCTAGGCACGCCTTGTCGTGAGGCTTGGCCAAAACGCCAAGTCAAGTGGGTTAGCTTCTTATTTAGAGGTCAACGACAATTGTTGATCGCTAAATCGCGCCTAGGCGCAATTATGCGCGCCTTACTTTTTTTTTTTTTAATTACAATTCT